>VZDJ01000052.1:2235903-2368673 GCA_008694505.1 Cyanoderma ruficeps
CCTTTCTTTTTTAAGGGAGCGGAGACAAGTCAAGCTTCATCTTGATGTTGCTGCGGGAGTCTCGGTAAATGTCCATCTGTCTGATGAACGTGATGCAAAGGACATTTTTGAAAAGGAGCCTTTTAACTCCGTAGACACGTAGGGACCCATTCACGGGCAGGCACACACACGCGAGGAGGAGGAGGAAGAAGAAGAAACAACTTCACGATCGCTGCTTTTAAAAGGGAGAAGCTTTTTCCCTGGCTGGAACTTGCCTTCTGCCTCCTCAACCAGCTGCTAAAAGTATGTTTCCGAGACGGACTGCACTTCAGGGAACTTCTATTTTCTGCTCGGCAGCTGTAGAGGAGCAGCAGCGAAGTTTGGAGTAACACCAAGTGATGCGGGAAAAACACCCCGAGAGCAGAACACCCTCCTGCAGACACAACCCCTGCTGCTGCACACAGGTATAGCTCCGGCGGTCGCAGATCCGCTGAAAGTCTTCTCCGCAGGATGACTCCGTGGGCCACGGTGGAGGTGCTAGAGCTCTGGAAGAGAGAGGGGGGACGGGACACTAATCATAACTATTATTACTATTATAATAATCCAGCCCCAAAGTTTCACGGGGGAGAAAGTCATCCTGTGGGTTTGGCTAAGGACGTAGCAGGACATGTATTTTCCTCCTTCCCCTTCTTCCACTCCGTCGAGGGAAAACAGCTCTCCTTTTCCCTCCGCTGAGGGAAGGCGCTGCCCCGCCGCGGGGGACGCGGAGCCGGCCCCGAGCCCCCGCGGCTCGGCTCAGCGGGGTGTGTGGGGGGAAGCCCGGGGGTCGGGACGGGAGCACAGCGGGGAGCTGGCTTTGCTGGGCAGCCGCCCCTTCCCTTCCCGGTGAGCGGTGCCGGCCGCGGCGGCGGGAGGCCCGGCCGGGCGCACACCTGCGCCCCGGCCCCGGCGGTGCCCCCGGCCGCGTCCCCTCCTCCCCTTCACCTCCGCGCTCCTTTGTTGCGGAGCGCCCGGCTCCGCTCCCCCGTCCCGCCTCGCTCCCTTTGATCTCCTGCCACGGGGATTTCGGTGCCGCTGCGCACCTGAAGCGGCCCCTCGGGGGGCTCCGCCGGCCGGTCCGCGGCGGGACCCCGCCGGCCACGGCCCGGTGCCGGGGTGTGTCCCACCTGCGGACCGTCCCCGCCCGTCCCCCCCCCTCCCCCGGCGCGGTGTCCGCGCTGACTGGCTCCCATCGCCTCCTCCTCCTCCTCCGCGCAGGTTGATCATGGTTGCCGTGACCCGCTCGCTCCTGGCGCTGCTGCTCTGCCAGGCGCTGCTGGGCGGCGCGGCCGGGCTCATGCCGGAGGTGGGTCGGCGGCGCTTCAGCGAGCCGGGCCGCGCCGCCTCGGCCGCGCAGCGCCCCGAGGACCTGCTCAGCGAGTTCGAGCTGCGCCTGCTCCACATGTTCGGGCTGAAGCGGCGGCCCAGCCCCGGCAAGGACGTCGTCATCCCGCCCTACATGCTGGACCTCTACCGCCTGCACGCGGGGCAGCAGCTGGGGCAGCCGGCGGCGCTGGACTTCCCGCTGGAGCGGGCGGCCAGCCGCGCCAACACCGTCCGCAGCTTCCACCACGAAGGTACGGGCGGGCGGGGGCTCCGCGGGCTGCGGGAGCGGAGGGGAGGGGGCAGGGCCGGAGGAGGAGCGGGGGGCGGATTCCTCCCGCCGGTACCGCGGGGTTCGCGCAGTGCGTCTCCCGGCCGGGTGCGCTGCCCGACGGGCTCTGCTGCGGAGCTCTTGCTGTGCCAACTCCCTTCTCCCCGCTCTCCGTCCGCCGGGGCCCTCCCGGTTTATTGACCTTTCCCGCTAAACCAGCGCGACTCCGCGTTAAGCGTTCCCACAGATCGCTGCTCTCCTGCGAGGCTAGAAAGCAGGGAAGGCTCCCTAACACGCAGCTGAGCCGGGCCGCTGCGGAGGTTTCTAATCCTTGCCTAATCCCCGTGAGAGATCAATGAAGCAATCAATCGCGACATCCTCGGGGGCTGCCGTCGAGGAGCGCTGCGGGCAGACCCACCAGGGCTCGCAGTGCCCAGGCTGGCCAAAGCGCCGTGGCCGCTCTCACCTGCGAGGCCTCCAGCAGCGCCCATGCGGCACCTCCCCGCCTGCAGCCCCCCGAGGCAGCGATTCTCTGGGACAGACCCTCGCTCAGTAGCCGGGGCGTTTCCCGGCTGCCGTAGCCAAAGCAGCGGCTGTGGCATTAACCAGGCCCGTGGAGCCGGTGGGGCGCGTGTCGCTCACGTGCTTTTTTGGGAAGCGTTTCCCCAGGTTGTAATTGCTCCTGGCTGCGGCTCTCCAGTGCTGCCGTGCAGTGGCCCCGCTGCAAAAGTAATGAAAACGCAGCTTCCCCCTCCTTTTAGAGTGAAACTGTGTCAAGAAAAGATATTAATTAGTTTTTAGGTTTCCAAAAGGGGGTGTCCTCTGAGAAGTGGTTGTGCCGTTTAGTGGATGGAAAGCCTTATCGTGAGGAAGATGGATGGTGAAATCTAACTTCTCCTCATCCACGTTTCCCTACACGGGAAGTAAAAGCCTGGCAGTTAATGGGGGAAAGCCAGCATATGAGTCATTCATGTTAAACCCGAGGACTGGGGACAAGGGGCTGAGTGAGAGGAGCTGAACGGCAGAGTTGGTAAGGTTTAGGCACATCCAAAAGTCTGCCATTTGAAGTAGTCATATGATTATAGCAAAAGCTGATTTTGTTAGAAAGTTAGTGTTACAACTTTTACAAAATTTAGAGGGAAATCACTGTGACTCGTTTTTTTTTTCTTTCACTTTCTCCCTGCACTAGTGATTTCTTGAGAGCAGAAGTTTGTCTTGTGACCATTCAAACTATTTGCATTTTAGCAAATACTAGTCTGGTCCTGAAATACCATAAGGCTGAGCCTTACCATATGCAAAAAGTTGTACTGGATTGAAAGGGGAATGATTACACGACTAGGAATTGCTAACAGCAGTTATGGCTTCTTTTTAGAAAGTGATTTTTTTTTTCTTCAGTATGTTTAGCACAAAAATTAAAAACCATGAGAGAGGAGTTTTTTTTGGAAATATTTTAACTTCTTAATGTCTGTAGCAAAAATGTATTTAGCAACCCTAGGTATATTGTACTCCTTCTGAAGCTCTGTTCAGTTATTACTCAAAGGTGGGGATGGCCTGGAGTTTAGTGACTCCTTGAATGTTTGGTTTTGGTGATTTTATAAACTTCTTGTTTGGAGGTGACTTTGTTTCATTATCTCTTTTCCATCCACCCCTATTTCAGCAGTTGAATCTTCCTGCTGTTCTTTATGGCCCTTTTGGATAAATACTGGGGTGTGCTTTGTAAAGTACCGTTATGGGTGCTGAGTTCACCGTGTCTAGTTACAGACACAAAAATCCATACATTAAGATTTGTAGTCACCTAAACTGCAGAGTAATGTTTTTTTTCAGAATGGAGTTTAAGGGATTGATGTTAGAGCTGTATTCTCAAAAGAAAACCAAAACAAAAAACCTAAAATGGAAATGCAACAGTTACCCAAAGTCCTCCACCAGTTTTGATGATTCCCCAGGAGCTGCACTGCTTGAGTTTTTCGTTCATGTCCTTGAAGTTCAAATTAATGTGGCATATTTCTTGTTTCTGATGGTAACTACCTGGAAGGCAAAGGCCACCAGGATCCAATCCAAATGTGTAACAATGAATGAAGCACTTTTAACTTCGTGCTATACATGCTTGCATAAACAAACTAACACGGGAGACAGTATTTTCTGCCTGAAAGTCTTTCAGGTCTTGTGTGTTGTATATGGGAGGTGTCATTTCAAAGCTGTCATCACCAGATAGTCTTAAGGGGTTTGATTTTTTTGTCTCAGTTTCTGATTTTCTCCTTTTTTCTCTTTTTTTTTTTTTTTTTTTCCCTGTTTAATCAAATTAGAAGTTTTGGAAGAACTGCCAGAAACGAGTGGGAAAACAGCACGGCGTTTCTTCTTTAATTTAACTTCCATCCCTACTGAGGAGTCTATCACCTCAGCCGAACTCCAGATTTTTCGGAAACAGGTGCATGGAGCCTATGAGAACAACAGCAGCTACCATCACCGTATTAATATTTATGAAATTTTAAAGCCAGCCACAGCCACCTCTAAGGACCCTGTCACAAGACTTTTGGACACCAGGTTGGTGCATCATAATGCCAGTAAATGGGAAAGTTTTGATGTAACGCCAGCTGTTTTGAGGTGGATTGCACATGGACAACCTAATCATGGGTTTGTGGTAGAGGTGGTTCACTTGGACAAAGAGAACAGTGCCTCCAAGAGGCACGTTAGGATTAGCAGGTCTTTACATCAGGATGAAGATAGCTGGTCTCAGCTGAGGCCGTTGTTAGTGACGTTTGGGCATGATGGCAAGGGACACCCGCTCCATAAAAGAGAAAAGCGTCAAGCGAAACACAAACAGCGTAAACGCCACAAATACAGTTGCAAAAGGCATCCGTTATATGTGGACTTCAATGATGTGGGGTGGAATGACTGGATTGTTGCCCCGCCAGGGTATAGTGCCTTTTACTGCCATGGGGAATGTCCTTTTCCACTGGCAGATCATCTAAACTCAACAAACCATGCCATTGTTCAGACTTTGGTCAATTCGGTGAATTCCAAAATCCCCAAGGCTTGCTGTGTGCCGACAGAACTGAGTGCTATTTCCATGCTCTACCTTGATGAAAATGAAAAAGTTGTATTAAAGAACTATCAAGATATGGTTGTGGAGGGTTGTGGGTGCCGCTAACACAGCAAATATATTAGACAAATGCAAAAAAAAAAAANNNAAAAAAAAAAAAAAAGCTGACACTTTAATATTTCCCAATGAAGACTTTATTTATGTAATGAAATGGAAAGAAAAAAAAAACACAACTATTTTGAAAATATATTTATGTCTACGAAAAAGTTGGGAAAACAAATATTTTAATCAGAGAAATATTCCTTTAAAGATTTTAAATGTATTTTAGTTGTACATTTTATATGGGTTTAACCCCAGCACATGAAGTATAATGGTCAGATTCTTATTTTGTATTTATTTACTATTATAACCACTTTTTAGAAAAATAGCTAATTTGTATTTATATGTAATCAAAAAAGAAAAAAATATAGGGTTTGTACATAATTTTCCAAAATTGTAGCTGTTTCAATTGTGTGTATTTAAGTTGAAAAGAATACATGGAAGGTTACTATGGCAAAGTGCATAGCACATTTGCTTTCTGCTGTGCTACTGTTAAGGTCACAAGTTCAAGTCCAGAAAAAAGTGGATAATCCACTCTGCTGACTTTCAAGATTATATTGTACAATTCTCAGGAATGCTGCAGGGTGGGCTGTCCAATCCATGAGAACTGGCATCCTCTTTAGGTGGAACATTTGGATAAGAACCAGACGTTGCTGATCTAGTATAAATACTGCTATTCCCAACTAATTTGCAGTATGAATATAAGGGCCAATAGAAATCCGATGGGAGGTGGGGGTGGGGGGGGAAGACTGAATCCTTTCGAGACCTACAGAAAAGTGAATGTTTGATGTTTCCTTTAAAAGTCCTTCCTTTAAAAGTCCTGGCCAAATATAAAATAATAAAAGCTAAAATGTCATCCTTTTTTTTGTGATTATCTATGCTAAAGAGGAATACTTACCTAATTTGTACCGGCCCTTGTCTTTAACAGCTGGAAAAGCCTTTCATACTTCCTCACCTCAGATGAGAGCTCACTTCTGTGGAGTGTTACAGTGAAATTAATCTGCAATTTCTGCCCTACCTACAGCAAGCGGTTGTCATATGCAGCCTCCTCTCTAACCTCAGCTGATGGTTTTGCTGTTTGGCAGATTAGTCTCTCTTCATTTCCAGGGTTTTATGTTGGAAACCTTTTTTATTTTTATTTTCCTTCCCAAATGTTTAAATCTATTTCAGATAATAAACCACAGAATGCTGATATTTCTTTCTGAGAAGTCTAATCTGTAAGAAAAATCGGTTCATTTATGCAGTCATCACAAGAACAACTTGTGCTTGCATCATCTTACTGGTTTTTAAATCCTTCATGTAAGGGGCAAAGTGTGATTTGCAGTAGGCAAACAGGGCATTAAAGCTGGTGCTGATTGTGTCTGTTGTGTGTTCCACACCTGGTGTGGCAGGCAGAGCCACACTGTTGTGTCAAAGTTGTGCTGAAATAAGAGAGCAGGAAAGGGTTTCTTGGTCATCCCCTCGAGCTCTGTTGTGGGTCCAGTTCTGGATTTGGTGAACTGAGGCTACACTTCCTGAAGCCATGTGTGCAGTGGGCCCTGTAGGGACCTCTCCAAGTCAGCTGTGGGAACTCTGATTTGGGCCTCCTGATGTTTTGTTAATGAACCACTCTTTTTCTCCTGGCCCTTCCCAAGCTCCTCCTTTTTTACCAGCATCATCTGGGTTGCAGTAATGGTACTAACTAGATGGGTTGATCAGAAAGGCTAACTTGATGATGTCTTACAGGTCCCCTTGTAGAACAGTCCTTTACTGATGTTCATCACAAAAAGCAGAGGGTACAGAGGATAGGAGAGAAAAACTAATTAATTACCTGTTGGCTGCTTCTGTTTTTTTTTTCTTGTGAGCTTAAAAACCTCTTGGGCTGTAAGGTTCTGTGGTGAGAGAAAACTGATGTATTTCTTTGTACCTGCAGTATTTTTAACAGCTGTCAGAGAACAATCCACCACTCTGCAGTTGGGCTCTGCTTAATTTTGAGAGATAGCTGATGTTGGTCATGCTGATACTACACAGCAGCCTGTGGGTTGGCTGAGTAGACAATCTCCAGGTGTTTTTTCAAGACACTGGTGCTGTTTTGGTGGCTGATGTTTTTAGGGATGAAACATCACATGTGCAGGAGTTTGGTTTGCCTTTTGCTTCTTGCTGGCTTTCCTGGTGCTGGATGAGTTTGTGGCTGTTGCTTTGGCCAGGTTGTCATTGCTGCAGTGGAGGTTCAGCAAGGACTCAGTGTTTGATGTGTGGTTGTGCAGTCAAGTCAGAGCTGTGTACTGTAAAACCTAAGCTTGATAAAGCTGACAAGTGCTGAATATTTAATGATGAGCAGGAAAGGTGTGACCCCAACCCTGTGAAATTGGTGAAGAACCCACAGCACATTTAACCAGACCCTGAGCTCCAGTGTTGCAAAACTGAAGTCTCACAGCTCCTTCATGTATAACAAGACTGAGGGAGGCTCTTTACAGAGTGGTGACTGCTTTACTTCTCCTGTAAGGCATGAGAACACATTGATGCTAATTTTGTTGCCAAAAAATTGGCTACAGCACTTGTCTATGCATGAGCAGGGGCTGGCTCATGGCGTGGTGCTGCATTCCTTGCACAGGCAAACCTCCTGGTGCTTGACAAGGAGTTGCATCCTTGGTAAAATATACTGGGAGGCCAGTGTATCATTGCAAACTTATTGAGACTCACTCTTGTAAGCATTTCTGTAACTGCTTAGTGTTAGCCACAGAATCATCAGTTCCATACTGATTTTCAGGAGGAAATATGCAGGTGTCAAGCTCAGCACGTTAATAAATTTTTGCAGAACTGGTTTTGTAATGTACCTTTAAATCTTTAACCTTAACCTCACTCTCTAGGTTGGAGATGTGAGAGTGCTGCACTAAAATCTTTGTTTAGGACTTAAAGTAAAAAGAACAGAACAAACATTCACAGATGAGTAGTAGGAAGTTTCCTAGCCATCAGCTGGGTTCCTGAATTCTTCTAGTAGATAGGGTAGATGATCAGACAGCCTTTCTGAAAGGTGTGGGCTTTCTGGCATCTTTTGAAAGTCTGGTAATGACTGCTAAATAATGCTAAATACTAAAGGTATGCTGTTACCCCAGCACACTAGTACTTACTTTAGTTCTTTAGTACTTATTAGTATTATAGTGCTCTACAAGGAGAAAAGAGCTTTTTTTTCCTCTTAAGAGGAGAAAAAGCAAAACATTTTGAAGGCAAAACTGCCTTCGCTACCCTATAGCTCCTAAACATATTGCTTCTAGGCACTTATATAGTCTGTATAGGCAGAGATTGTGATAGATAATGTCACCCTTTGTGCATTTCAGATAAGCATCTCTCTAAACACAAATGTGATCAGCATGTCTCCTTGTCCTTTTGAGACTCAGTAGCAGCTTTGTCGAGTGACTTGATAATTTTTGCGCAAAATTCAGTTGGACTTCTGAGGTCAGCAGCATGTAGAGGAGGATCTCCAGTAGAGGTAAGCTCTCCCGAGAGCATTGGCCATTCCCAGCGGGCAGGGGCTGCTCTGCTGGGCTCACACAGCCAGGTGTGCCCCCCTTCCCTGCCCACCCAGGGTTTGGGTGGCCACATCCCTGCTCCCCTTGCCAGGCAGGTGAGGGTCACATCCCCACCCGTGAGGCTCAGAGAGGAACGTGATTTGTTGTACTCTCAGCTGTGGAGGAGGAGCTCATCCACACTGTGTTTGTATCAGACTCACTACGCTATTAGAAGAGGATAATTATTGAGCTACTTTATTCTATGGTTATTCCTAAGTTGTTGATTTTTGGGGTGGTTTTTTATTGATTTCAGGAGGCAGCTAATTGCCATATGGCAGCTTGATGTTAATGTTTTATGAAGATCAGGAAACAAAAGTTTATGAAACAAAAGCTTTTGTATAGTAACTGCAGAATTTCAAGAACTGTTTTATACTTCCTGACAGTGCAGGTCTGGCTTAATGGTTTGTTTTTATTGCTTAAGAGTGTAAACCTTTCTTTAGCCGATGTGTGGAAATTATATCCTCATCCCGCATTACGCATTTCTCATTGCTCATTACTCATTCCTGCTTTCATTTCTGCCATCTGTAATCAGAGCTTTACTGTTTCAACTGCATACAAAATGCTCCTATCCTTTGCACAGTAAGATACTTTTTCTTAGCATTCACCCACCCTTTCAAAAAAAGAAAAAGGAGGAGGAAAAGGGGGAAAAAAAAAAAATAGGGGAGGGTGGGGGGGACCTACTCTGTCTATATTGTTTTTCTCTGTTTTGGGTGGAGTCTGTGTTAGATTTTGGTTGCTAGATGGTTTCTGTAGTAACAAGCAGAGTAAAATCCAAGCCTGAAAAGGCTCTTTTAAAGGTGCCATATCTTGCCTGAAGTATTATTTATCTAATTATGGGTATGGAATGTTTAGTTTCTCCTTTATATGAAGGCAACCCCTTTTGGGAGGGCAGACTGCTGCTATGAGAACTTGATATGTTGTGATCTTAAAACAGGAGAACCACAAATCTTGTTCCCAGTTGCCTTAAGCGGCTGAAAATAATAACAAAAAAGCCAAAGGCATTACATGCATTTTTAAAAATTGCTACAGGCACAGACTGCTTTGTTTTTTAGTTACATAGGAAAGGAACAAGAAGCTAGGTTCAGAAGGACACTTGGATTGTACATGTTAGTGCAGAAATGAGGGTGTTGGATACAAGCAACAGTGGTTTGTTTTGTTAGACTACTGTGTACAAGGAAAAAATCCCAGCTCCTTCAGAATATGACTTTGCTGTACTCCAATTTTTTTGTTTATTTCTCCAAAGAGGTTTTGCAGGTGTGTGAGAAAATAGGCATACACATGGTTGCTGGTTTTGCCTTGCTTAGGCATAAAAAGAATTCTAAAAGTATTTTAAGATTACTACTTTCCTGTCTCTCCAGTACTAATCCTTCGTAACCTGTATTCCTGACAGCCTTGCCTGCAACAAGCAGTAATGGTTTCTTAAGGTGGATTTTCCTTTTTTTTTTTGGAATCTCATCACCTCTCTGTGCCTTTCAGGACCTTCTGTCCATGAGCCCTGTGAAATGGTAACTTAGAAAAGCAGGTACACTGGGTTTGTCCTGGTTCTGTGTCCTTTGCAGAGACAACTTTGTCTCAGCCCTCAGCAGGAATCTGAGTTTGGTCTGGGGGTATGCACCCACTGGGCACAGCAGGGACACCCTGGAACAGCAGGGACACCCTGGAACAGCAGGGAATGTGGGTGGAACTTGCCTGAAATAGGAGGGCCAGAGCTCATTTCCATCTGTATTTCCATAGTGCTGTGAAGGCACTTGGCTGGAATACCTGCCTGGGCTTGTGTGGCCCTCCATAGAGTAACTGAGGCTGAAAGCTCTTGTACCTCTCTGTACCTCTCCAGGGGCAGGGAATTTGCAATAGGCAGTCTGGTTTTTGGCTCAGGAGAGGTGGGTTTGCTCTTCACAGTGTGTTCTTGCAGGGTCTTCTGCAAAATATGCTTGGCTGCCTCCACAGAAATTAGACCAGAGCTGCTGGGTGAGGTGTGCAGTGGAAGGGAGCAGATCAGTGAAGGTTTAGTTTGAAAAAAGGCAGGGATTTTCACTGGGGACGTAGGGAAGGGCCCTGCAGCTTTTTTCAGCTTTTGAACTGAAAGTGTTAAAATCTTTGAAGGGGACTTCAGGTAGAGAGAGCAGAGCAGCGAATTCATAACATTATGAAAGTTCAGGTTCCCACAACAGCTGGACTGAGGAAGATTTACAATTTAATGAGGCTGATAATCCCATTAGAGATTAAATTAAGAAGGTTTTTCTGGGAGATGACCAAGAAAATTATGAGTATTGTACTGTAGCTTGCCTCATAATGCCAAGGCTGACATGTACTTCTTGCACTGCAGGACACTGTTTCATTCAGTGTGTCTCATTAAAACAAAGCCTTCGACTCCAGCAGTGTTCCACTACAAACAGAAGCAAATTACTATTATTATTATTTTTTATTACTATTACTACTGCTATTATTATCACCGTCATCTTCCTGGAAACAATATGCAGATCAAAAGATGGAAATATCAACCAAATCTGCAAATCAGCACAGCTCCACTGAGTTGGTTCTCAGACAATCCAATTGTTTTTATTAGAGCAAATCCTCAGGAGGCAGGATGACCGTGTATATACATTAAAAAAAAAAGTATTTAAGGTAACGATTGACATAACTCCTGTAGCTTGGAACTTGCACAAACCACTTTTTATGGCATCCTGCACACCCTAGTGATGGGAAAGTGTTGTATGGAATAATGACTCTGTAACCACAGACTTCAAAAGTATAGAATGTCTGCGGCGTGATGGAAATAGCCGTTTCCACATCAATAATATATTCACAGGCATATTGAAGCTTAATTGCAAGGCCAGTGGTGAGGGGAGGAGGCAGGGAGAAGGGCTATCTGCCTGTGGCTGCCTCTGCTTTACAGCCAGAAACAATGATTCAATTCGTGACAAAATTGAATTCTGCGTTTTTTCTCAGGTTTTATTGATAACTTCATATGGGACTTCATAGACCAAGGGAGTTATTGACCCCTAAGGAGTTAGGAAGAGAGACAGGGTTTGTGTTATTTCTTATAAGCATCACTCTGGCCTATTGTGTTAAATGAGTATATTTTAAGGGTGGTTCTAACACAACTTTGTCTCCTTGCTTGTGTTTTCTCTCTTCCTTTGAATGAAAAACCTTTTACTTATAACAATTTCCATCTCTCACTTTGAGTCCAGCTTTTCTGGTCCATTTTCAAGAAGAATCCTGATTTTTTTTTTTTAGTTGATATCATAATGGTAGAAAGAAGGCCGGTTTGATGTCACAGTCTGCTATTGGACCAAGTCCTAATGCACATGGAATATGTTTTCCTAGCCCTAGCACTGTAAATGAAAGGTGGGCCTAATAGCTTTAAGTGAAAAAAGGAGTGGTTTTGTTCTGCAAAACACTGGTAGTGTTGTTACTCTTTAATTCCTGTTGTTCAAATGACAAAGATGTTGTCACTTTACTGCTTTCAGTGTCCGCACTTACAGCAGGTTTACTTTAAATCTTCCCTTGCTGGCATCTTGTGAGGACACCATGGAGCCTGAGATCCTTAAAAAGAGAATTTCCCCACGTTCTCTGGGGAGAGGCCCCAGAATGGCACCTCGAGACTCAAAGATCAGAAGGAAAAGGAATTGCAATTCTCCTTTGCTTAACCGCTAGTACTTTTAAAATCCATCAACATTTTTAGTTGTTTAGGATTAGCAGTAACCCATGTTCTCTAGATGTTATTACTGAGGGGAGGATCAAAGACTAATTGATTCATATTTCCTGGTCTGTTGATTTTTTTTTTCCTTTTGTGTTATTTTTTTGTTTTAGAAATAGCTAATGGTTAACTGCTTCTTGACGTGTTGGGCAAAGAAGTCTCCCAGGTTTGTAGATGAAAAGATTTTCATCTTTGAAAATATAACTCGAATGTACCCTAGAGGGCAGAGTCATTTAGAGAGAGCTCCTGCACACCTGCTGGGTTACTGGTGCGTGCCCACTGCCAGCTCCTTGGGAGAGAGGGACCAAGCCCTGGGAAAATGGTGTTGGGAGCATGGGTGGAGCCTTCTGGCTTTTGTGGGCAGCAAAAAGTGGAGAAAATGGCCTGTGACTCTCCTGTGTGCAGGTTCTGAGAAAAAAGTCTCGACCAAGAAAAATACGTTTTTAAAAATAAGCAGTATTTTGCCAAGAGCTCCCTATAACCCAGCAGGCCACGCTGCTGGCAGATGGCTGTTGCAGCTCAGGCCTGCTGGAGGGTCTGAGCTTTTTTGAGGGGTTGCATTTAATTTTCAAATAGAAGCAGTTTAATTTTTGTTTCATAACAAATAAAATAATCGCTGTGTCGCCCTTTTCAAGAGCTTTCTCTTGAGACCTGAGCCACTCAGGGGGTTACTGCCTGCTTTCCCATCTAAGTGGGGAGCAAAGTTTGTTGTTAGGCCTTTCTCCATGGGCCTGAGTGTCTGGGAAGGATCTGGGAAGGTCTTTGCAGCTCTTCTCAATGGGAATACTTCCTTCAGGGTTTCAGGCTCCATTCCTCTCTTCTTTACCTCATGCATCTGGGGGGAGGGGAGGGGAAAAAAAGAAGGTCAAGTACTGGGACACTTTGAAGAGTGTGCCTTTACCAAGCTTTGGTTTTTCTCTCTTCCTGGAACTCTCATTACATGATCCTGGTTTTCTGAGCCAATTGTTAGCCCAAGGCCAAATCCTTAACCTTGGGCTAGATAACAAAAGCACAGCTGAGGTGATCTTGACTCCTTTAAAAAGGCTGTCTGCTCTTTGATGCACCCAGAAAGAGACGCATAACTCATTTTAGCTCCAAAGGTTGTTCTTAGCATGGGAAATTAGCAACCTCTGTGATAAAAAGTCAGCATGTTAGGGATGTGTGTGTGTGTACGTGTTTTATGTTGATCCCTGTCTTTCACTGCATTCCACGTCCTGGAGGGTGTTGGTGTGTCTGGGGAGGAGCCGAGACCAAATCCTATCTGGGAAGTTTTGCTTCGTGTCTGCATCTGTTCATCCCAAGGCCTGAGGACTTTGTGCCAACGATAGGAATCAGCTTTTGGAAAATGTAGCTTTCTGACTTGCAGCTCTAAATGTAATTGGAGTGTATGCTCAGGAGAAATTGGGATCAAGGTCTATAATGGATTTCAAAACTGGTTTTTGAAGTACAGCCCTCACCAAGGACCCTAGAGGCAAGAGTGTGGTGTCACGGAGTGCAATGTCTGGCAGTGCTGCGCAGAAACTTTTCTTTGTGGTGTGGAGCTCTCTCCAACGGGTCCTTCATGAATTTCTCCTTTGGGACAAGGCTCCTCCACCATTATCCAGTTTTGCTGAAGTCTCTGTGCCGCTCTGAATAACTTTGTGGGTTTATTTTGTGCTGTAGTCTAGCAAGCCTGATGGCAAGAAACAGCATCACTGTTGCTGTAGTGTCAAGTGGGCCAGGTCACGAGAAGCAGTGGAATTTAGAGGCAGGCTGACAGCAGTGGGGAAGGGCTTTTGTGGGTAAAACTTAACAGGAAATGCTGCTAGTCAAATACGACATCAGGAAAAAGAGTAGTGTAGCAGTGGGGCCTCCAGACCGAGGGCAGGAGAGACAGCAAACTACTCAGCTGTGGAGCTGGAGTTGGAAAAGTCTCTTGTTGTCCCCGTGTGCTAATTCTCAAATAGCTCTTCCTGCCTCCTAAGTGTTTTGTAATGATATGTACCTTAAAGAATTTGGAGATGCCTAAATGCGCTGCTGTTTATCCTGTAGGGTAGAGATAGATAGCTCCATTATATGGCATAATGACAGGTTTCATCCCTTGGTAACCAGTTTGCATGAGGACCAGGTCTGGCCAGTATTAAATTGGAAAGCAAAGATGGCTTTGTGATTAAGGTGCTGGAGTGGGACGCTGGAAATCTGGGTTCAAGTTGTGGGTCAGCCATAAACTCCCTGTGTGACCTTGAGCAATATAATTATTCCAAGACTTCAAAGGTATCTAAACAATTTGGACACCCATTTTCCAGTCATTTTAATTAACTGGGATGCTTTGAAATGCTCAGCTTTAATCTCTCTGTGCCTAGGATTCTCATTTGTAAAGCTGGGATAATAATATTTCCTTGCGCATAAGGAGGATGTGTGCATTAGGCATTGGGAAGTGTGCAGCTGCTCGGAATGCGGCAGCTACGGAGCTTGCAAGCCTGGTGAGGGGGGGAACATGTTGGGGAGGGGGTTTAAATCCAGGTAGGGGTGCTTTGTGCAGGACAAACATTCCATGTGGGCAGGAACTGGGGGACAGTCCCTTACTGTGATTTATTACCTTCATTTTGGTTCAAGTAAACTGCAACCAAAATATTCACTGAGAGCAACAGCTCGTTTCTTCGGGATTTCATTTTACTGCATAACAACATCTTGCTGTTTCTTTAGTATCCTGTCATTCTTTAATACTGAACAGTAAACTTTTACAAGACAAAATGAGTAGTTATTAACATTTCCATTTCTGGACTTCATAACAAGCCGTGCTCCCACTTTAACGTCACCTACGGTTCTGTCTCTTTGCCCAGTGTTATGTGACTGTAATGAAAAGCCTGCAATCTACACAGGCAGAGGGAAGGGTTAAAAGAGCCAAGGGAGTCTTTAATTCCTTCGTTTTCTGACTTTTGTGGGTTTAATACACAATCTTAACATTCCATTAGTAAGTGGTTGCATTTTTTTCTTTTTAACCAAAGAGATTAAAGGTTCCTTCAGATTTTGCATTTTTTCACTACTCTTTAGTCGTGTCAGTTTTGTGTGCTAGGCAGGCAGGAGGTGAAAATCTGTCCTCAGTGACCATTGGTGCTGCCCCCAGAGCTCAGTGATGGATGTCTACCAGGGTAGGGAAATATCTTGAAGCCCCTGGATCTTGTGTTCCTCACTGACCATTACCCAGTGAGTAAAGGGCTTTGTAAACGGCTTGCAAAACCCTGAAGAGTTCTGTGCTGTCAGAACATCTGATCCTGCTCATTAGGAAATTAATCAACATGTCAGTGGTAAATAGATGTTGAAATAAGGTTTCATATTTAAATATGAAGGAAAGAGATGGCTGCTGCTCTCAGTAGCTTCCTCTGAATCAGTTGCATGGGTCACTTTGGTGTGAATCAAATCAGAGACCTTTTCACTCCTCTGTCCATTGGCTCCTTATCCCTTCTCCGTGGGCAAGAAAATCTGACTCTCTCACATTGTTAGAACTGGGCTAGGCTGGCAAGGGAGAAACTTGTTATCTATCATAACTAACTCTCAAATCTGCCTGTCAAGGTATGTTTTTCACCTTGAATTTTGGGGTTCAAAGCAACCCATGAACCAGAGTTTTTTTAATATGCTTATAGGGTAGGTGAGCAACTATTTCTCAGTTTTATTCTGAATTCTGAGCATCTCGACCTTGAATGGCAAATTTTGCTCTAAAACTTCACTGAAATAAGATAGTGAAAATTCTGGTTGTAATTGTCACTGAAAACTGACAACTAAGAGTTGTAAACAATTTGGGGGGGTAAGTGCTGTTTCCAAGGATTTTCCTATTACTTGGATTTAGTTTTTTACTGGAAGTGAGCTGGTGAGAAATACTGTCAAAATATTACTTCATATATGTGCAAGCAAATATCATCTCTAAATATTTTGCAGAATAACAACTGCTTTAGGATTAGTCAACTAAACATTTTCAGATAGCCTCACCTCCTAGAACGCGGTGATTTATCTGTTTGGTAGGTGCAAGTTTAGAAACAAAAGTAAACAAAACAGGAAAAGATCAGGTCTAGATATATACTAAAAGTTAAAATTACCTTAGATAAAGGAAACTGCCTTTGTATTTTCCAGGGAAAAATAATGCAATTAATTGACTGTAAAAGATGAAGAACTAAATGTGGCAATGACTTTTCTTTTAGTGGCCTGATTCAGCAAAACTTTCATGTTCTTATTACCTATTTTGTACTCTTGGCCCATGAAAAAATTTTGGAGAGAACTTAATGTAGTACATTTTTACAAACTCTGATATCTGCCTGATTTTATCAAAGTTCATGAACCTTTTGAGCAGCGACCCCCTCATGCCCCTGGGGTTCTGGAGAGGGATTTATGGTTTCATGTGCAAAACAGTGTGAAACTTGGCACTTTCACATGGCCTGAACTCTTGAGAGCTCCAGGAGCTCTAAGTGAGCTCAAACCAGCTCAAGAGCAAAGTAAAGCGTTACAGAAACCTGCTGGAACTTGGACCAAATTCCACTTTACAAAATCTGGCCCTTAATGTCCTGTCATTGCCTTATCATTGACCTGGAGGAAATCCATCCTGTGTGGCTGTTGAGAAGATAAATTCAGGAACATTTCTCAGGTGCTCCAGTGAGGATCCAGAGATGTGAATGTCTTAAGGGTCCGTGCAGGGATGGGACAAGTGCTGAGCTCCTTCCTGCTGAGGAGGCAGGGCAGGCCAGTCATTGGGGCTGTCTGACAGGGTGAGTGAGTCACAGTCAAATCAGACACTCCTTTACATCACCAGGCTTTTTCAGGGCCTGTGCAAACTGTAAGCTACAGCTCACACTGAAGGCCAGGTTTGCCTCATGCTAACTCTCCTTTCCTTGTGATTGGGTGATTGTGAGGGGGAATTCACCTAAAGGTCAAAAAACCTTTACTACTTGTCCCCTGATTTGTAAAGCACAAAGATGCAGCCAGTATCCAGGTTCATTAAAATACAGCATCAGGTTTCTAAAGTTATTAATCTGCAGTTTGGCAGATCTTGTCATTTTTAAAAGAATTTAAATCACTGGCAGTCATTGGAACAGAGCGATGCTGGGGATTGGGCCCACAAGGTACAGAAATATCTTTTCCTTTACTCATTCCCTGACCTTGCCCTCTGGACTGTCTGGCTTTGGACCTTGCATCACTCAGGTAGGTCATGTTATGCTTCATCTTACCAGGTCCTGAAATGAGCCAGTGTTGCTCACCTGAATTGGCTGTCGGTGAACACTTCTGTGNCCTGAATTGGCTGTCAGTGAACACTTCTGTGTTGCATTGCTGGGATTCTGACATTGTTTAAAGTACTCCAGGGATCCTCCACAGGTGGATTTGTCAAAATGGACCTTTTTCAAAGGGGCTTGTGATTGTTGCATTTGCATGGTGTGGATTCCAGCTGTGATCCTACAGCGTGCTTCTAATGACAGGCACCTCGGCCCATAAAGTCCCAATAGGAATATTCTGCTGTTGCCTCATGCAAAAGGCTGGTTATCAAGAAGTGGGTTTGTTTTTCTGACCATAGGCTAAAATCTTTCAGGAGAACATGAAACTCCCCACATCTGCTGGGAGGGGCAGTGTGATGGGGATAAACCATCTGGGAGATGTATGGACTACATGAGGGACAACATTTCAGTGTTGGTGCTGAATGAAGTTGACTGGTGGAAGCTGGACCTGCTACTCCTGGATAAGGAAGAACTTGGGGATACTTGGCTGCAGTGTCATGAGATGGCTGGTTAAGAACCTGAGGGAAGTGAGAAAAGCAAGTAATATAATAATCACTCGAAATTTCAAGCATGTGGACTTTGCCTTGTTCAAGGAACTGGTAAGGAGAATCTTCTGGGAGTCTGCCCTGGAGGGCAGAGAGACCCATGAAAGTTGCTTGATCTTCAAGGACAACCTCCTCAAAGCAGCAGAACAGTCCATCCTGATGTTCAGGATGCTGAGCAGGTATAGCAGGAGGCCAGCGTGACTGAACGGGGAACTCCTGACTGATTTCAAATGCAAAAAGGAACAGTATGGAGGCGAAAGCTGAGACAAGCAAGCAAAGAGGAACACAGAAATACTGCCTGGGCATGTAGGAACAGAGTTAGGAAAGCTGAAGTTCAGCTGGAGCTGCAACTGGTGAGGCTTTTGGAGTGTAAGCAGGTTATTTCTACATGCAACACAGTGGAGACCAAGGAAGATGTGGACCTTCTGAATGAGGCAGCTGATGAAAATTATGGGAAAAAGCTCAAGTGTTCAATGTTTTGTCTTGGTTTTCATGAACAAGGCCTACTTTCAGCTCTCTATGCATAGTGGCAGAGTGTGATGGAGAAGGTGGTATAGACATTAAAGAATTAAAGGTCTTGTAGATAAATGAGGTACTATGAGCTCATGGGGTCAATCAGGATGGTCAGAGGCTGCTGAGGGCTGAGATTGTTGAACATTTTCTTTGGTTGGCCCTGATGAGGCACAGAACATCCTTAGGGAGTCTGCAGGGGACACCAGCACAGGATAAGTGGTTGGTGAGCTGGCTAGAGGAACCATCAGAGACGTGAGCTGGGAAATGAATGCCAGGCCCTACACCTGGCACAGAAACACCCTAGGCAGGTGTGGGGGTAACATTTCTTCACCTGGAGAGCTGGGAGTCCTGAAGGACCCCACATCCAAGGTGTCATCCACTTGGCTCCTGCAGGAACAAAAGCCAATGCTTGCTGCATTTCCTGGCCTAACTGTTCCCCCCTGCTCTTGCTCATTAGAATGCCACTGGAGCACTGCATCCAGTTTGGGACTCTGGTGGAAGTACAGGCAAGCTGGGGAGATCCCAGGGATCAGTGGTGGGTCAGCAGCTGGGCTGGTGGGGTGAGGGAATCCTGACTGGTTGTGCACTCTGCCATGACCCAAGGGCTGTAGAGGAGGAGAAGCCAGACTCTTCTCAGATGTGCACAGCAGAAGAAGAGGAGGCAGCTGTCATGGATTATAGCAAAGAGAAATCTGACTGAATATAAGGACACAATTCTAAACAGCACTTATGTTTTAGCACTTGAACCATTAGAAATTTTGTAGAATTTTCACTTTGGGAGAGTTCCTGAACTTGGCTAGTAAAGGTCCTGAACAACCTGATCTAACCCAAAGTTAGACTGGCTCTGTGAGCAGGAGGTTGAAAGAGAAGTGCTCCAGAGGCTCATTAGTATTTCTGATTTTGTGGCAGAGAGAAAAGACACTTATCAAGAGCAATAGATGAAATAATGTGAATTATGGTGAGTTCTTGTTTCTGTGTACACCATGTTATTTCTACTATATGCTCTATTTAACAAGCAGAGAAAGAGAAAACATTGTTTTGTTCTTTTCTTTGTTTTTCTTCTCCTCAAAATCATCAAAAATGTGTAGGTGGATGTGCTGAAGTATGCAGGTCTGGGTGTCACATACTTGTTGAAACTGTCTAATATCAATGAAATAATGTAATGACTGATCATCTATTTTTGGCAGTTTTTTTCTCATAAATAGCAGTTCTGAATGAATCCTAGCAATGGGTTAAAAAGGATCTCTGTGTGTACCCAAGAGACCTTCAAGCTAGATTTGACCTGAACTTTCACAACAAAAATTATTCAGTGCAGGATAGGAAATAATTTCTGTAGAAAAATAAAATATTTAATTTTTTTTTTTTCACAGAATTATTGTAGCATGGACAGGAAGATAGTACAAGGACGTATCTGACCAGTTAGAATATTTTAGAAAGCAAAGTATTTGGCAGCCACTGGCACCTGCTGAAATACAAGCCCATGCTGGAATATCAGGCTTCTGCTGAAATATGTGCTGAGCGTATTTTTATCTTTTAAATATGACTTCCCATCCTGGTATTTGCAGGTGCATTGTACTAAAGCGAACACAATCATTTTGTTAATTGCAGTTCAAGCTCATTAGGGAACTATAAAGGCAGAAGAATGAATGTAACCGTGCATTAAATGGTAAATGATTTTGGGGTGGGAAGCAGTCAGGTGTGTTGCCCTAGGCTATGATTTTCCCCGAATTAACATACATAGCAAAGAAAGAAGGAATGAGGCGGGTGGGAAGAAAGAAAGGCCACAGGTCACCAAAGAAAGCTCCCAAACTCCAGTGATGCTGAAGGGAAACACCAGCTGCACAAGTCTGCCTGGGACTGGCTTGCACCAGCACAGGTTTGGCATTTGGTTTTGGTTCATTCCAACCAAAAATGGTGAAATCCAAACCACCTCAGCATTGTTCACGTAGTGAATGTGTAACTGAGCTCTGGAAAGTCACCCCACAGCCTGTGAGACTTCTGGGATGGGCAGCGTTCATGGCTTGTGTTGCAAGCCTCTCTTGAAGCAGCGTGTGCTTGAGCAAACAGCCAAACATTTCCTTCGGAACGTTCACAGAAGGTTTGTAAACTCGAAAATGTGTTTATTGCAAAGCTTGGTTGCTTCCATCTCCCTGCTGGCCTCTTGAGCCAGCAGGGATCCATGGCATTCCAGATGGTTGGACAAGCACGTTTTGCTGCCTCAGTATAATAATCACTGAGCGAAATGAAGACCTTGGCCAGCACTTCAGATTGAGCAGGAACCCTGAGGGTCTCAGTGGTTGGGGCTCTAGATGGACACGGCTCCAAGAGTAATTTCTTTGGCTGGCTGTGATCTGGATCTTCTGGAAAACCAGGCTCATTTCTGTTGCCTCTTTTCTTCTGTTTTACCTTTGCTTGAAGTGGAAATACTTGTTTTGAGCAAGGAGGAAGATGCTGGGAGAACTGAATGCAGAACTTAGTGAGAATTATCCCCTGGAATGATTTCAACTGATACTGATAGGGGTTATTTTATCTAGTAACCCCTATTTTTTTTTCTTTGCTCTTGTCAGTTTCCCAAAAGCATTTCCACTTTATGCTGCTCTAGTGATCTCTTTAAGCAGCCTCCAAAGGCAAAAGTTTTGTGACTTTCAGAATATATCTGTGATGGCAGTTGAGGTGCAAATGACCTGAGGTTTTTTCTTAAAGCTTTCAGAGAAAGAGCTGTTTTCTGTCTAGCCCTAAAAAATTCCTTTGATAGAAAAGAGAGAGACAAGTACCATGATTTATTAATGCTTCTGTCTGGTAAAACAATATGCTCCTTAGCCAGTGTTTAATCATATTGGGTTCAATTTCTTTGTTCTTTAGTTGTTTCCCAATGAGAAAACAGACTTCTGTGGACAGTGTTTGCTCCAAGCTTAAACATGGCAATGAAAAGCAATTAGTCCAAATTAGCAAAAGTGTGTATAATAGTCACTAATTTTATAATTATTCACAAAAATAATTGCACTCTAAATCCCAAAAAGTGTACATAATATACAGGAGGATTAGGGGTTTTTTTTCCTCCTCCCTCTCATGTAGCTGGTGCTGTGTAGGGTCGGGAAGAGCTTCTGGAATGGACTTGGTTGAACCTTTTCCAGCAAATCCTCTGTTCTTTGAAGTCCCAGCTTTGGCAGCTGCAGCCAACTTGACTGTCCAACGTGAGACCAGTAAAACCAGATTTTGCTGGTAGACCCAGTCTCCGTGGTGGCTTCCTTTTGAAGAACCAAATATGGACAGTAAATTTGCTTTTGGAGGTACATCATATGTAATGAGATGGATATTTGTTCCTAACAGCTTAAACACAGAGGTGTGTTCTCTCGTCTGCTGTGTCTATTCCCAGTTAATTCACTTGCAGCTTTTCTCAGCACATTTGTTATTTGCCTATTATGTGTAGTAGGTCTGCAAAGACAATGTGGGCAACTTTGTGAGTCTAAAATGAAACTTCTCAGCTTGAGGTAGACAGATGGTGACCTGCTCAGCCCGGTGAGGAAAAAGTAAGAATAAAAAACCTTCTTGCCTGACAGCTGATCAAAATTCATAACATTAAAATATCAACTGTGCCCGTGGCTAGACTGGTACAAAAGTCACCTTTATTGGTGGCATGTAGAAAAATATAGTAGACATACTTTGTAAATATTATGGGAAGGAATTTCAGCCATAGTGAGGTTTTCTGTTATTGTGATGTGCGGATCTGAAATCTAAAACTTCCCAGGCATTTGCTGTGAATCGGGACAAACCCTTCTCTTCACAATGTACAAGTTTCAGTGGCAGAGCTTCTCTGTGCATGCGTGTGGCATGTGGCTGATGTGGGACTGACACCACCAGCTTTTTGGGAAAAGGAAAAAAGGAGTTCTTCTTGCCTTAAAACAGTGAGAAATCTGCCAATTTGGGCAGCTCTAGCACCACCGTGCTGTTGAGATTTGGCAGCAGAGTGACTTTCACTTTGCTTTGCTGCCAAACTCGGCCACTTAATGAACATTTCAAACCTCTCCCCTTGCACGTGCTCAGCCGATGTTTGAGGGGAAAACCTGGGAGCTCTGGCCTTTGCAGAGCCGGCTGGGGCTTCTCCCAGCTGTGGTGTGGCTGCTCTCCCACAGCTCCCACCCAGGATGGGTCTGTCCCTCTGGGAGATGGAGGGGGGCACGGCCTAGGGGGGAATTGCTCTGTAACTGCAGCTGTATTTCCAGAAGGGGAGTAATCCCAGGAACGCCTGCATGATCTCCCTCTGTGCTCTCAGGAGGGGGTTGGTGTCTGCGGAGCTTCTCCTGCCGCTCGATGCAGAGATACATACAGAATAGAGGAGAAACGAGAGCACAAGGCTTACGTATTTTGAGGAGGTGGTATAGAAAAGTTCGTGTTCAGCATGTTTCCTTCCAGAATCCTGAAGTGGAGCTGGCATCTTTCCCTTCTGCAAAGGCCCCAGACGAAGCTCCCCAGCTCCCTCTTGTCTGCACAGCAAAAGGCACCGTGCTGTCCTTCACACGGGTCCTGTGCTCACTTCAGCTGCTGGAGTCTCTGCAGCAACTCTAAGGGTTCCAGCCCTGCTGGAATTAGCTTCCAGCTGTTCAGTGGATTTTTTTTGTAGCTTTATTTTGATTTTTATTTTTTTTTAAGTCAAGGACATCACACACGTGTGCAAACTGTATTTAAAAGCATTTAGGATATACCAAAATTATCTTGCAACTTTAATTCTCTTCTCAGCTCTACTCCCATTTTCTGTGCTATGATACAGCCTTTAATTAGACCACTACAATTACAGACCTGCTTGGGGAATGAATCAGGGTTGTGTGGTAAAAGGCACTATTGTCCAAGGATCTCTACCCCATTTCTGGCAGGAGGGGAAAGATGAATGGTGAGTGAGGTGGGGGGTTTGTGGAGAGAGGAAAGAGTATTAAAGGCTGGTCAGATGTTCACTAGGGAATTAGCACTTTCAGTGCTTCTGCCACAGTGATTCCGGGCAAGTTACTTAAACCAAACCCTTCATGGGTGGTCACTAATTTAAGTGTTCCTCATATTCTGGGTATCTGACTTGAGACCCGAGGTACCAACCTGAAAACCTGGGCAGTTGCAGGAGAAGCTCAGGAGAGCTGCAGTGTAGAAAATACCATTGTAAAGGTCTGAAAAATCAAAAATCTCTGGCTTGCCTTGTTGCACTGTCCCCATAGCCATGGATGCTTCAGCTTCCCTTTTCCTTCTTTGCTTCCCAGCCTGTGAAACTGGGTAAAGCTCATCCTTTCTCTATGCTGGGAAACAGCAAGGATGAATTCATACCCGTGCCGTGTGCGGAGGGCCGTGGCACACCGAGGCACTGCTGCTGTGCCCCCGGGCTGAGCCCTGGGTGCCCAAGGGGGTCCGGGAGCACTCGGGGTGCGCTGGGGCTCATCACACCGGGACCGAATGGCTCCGGGGGTCAGAGCAGCCCCGGGGTTCATCACACCGGGACCGAATGGCTCTGGGGGTCAGAGCAGCCCCTTCCTCTGCCTGGCCGAGCCCGGGACAAGCACCCCGCCGGGAAAATGGGAGTGTGCTGTGTCATGCACATGCATGAGGAGAGGGAAAATTGCTCCATTTACCGTAATTCTCCCTTTTTCTCACTTTCAAGTGCTTGGCTTTGCAGGAACATTAAGTCGTCTTTATCTGTCTGAGTAGCAAACATCCCCATACACCCCCCAGCAAAAAAATACTTTCCTAATGGTCCTTTGAGGCAGAACGCCGTGCCTTACTGGCTTGTTATTAGGAAGAAATCTTGGAGGCACAAATGTTGATCTTTTTCTGCACAGCAGTTTATGGCTGGATAAAAGGTTTCTGAAAATAGGTTTGATTTAAATAAAACAAACTCTCTCCACTTTAATTTTTCATGTGTGAATGCTTCAGAGAGCGCTTCTGTAAACGTCCTTACAGCACATGCCATTGCGTGCCAAATTAGAAGTTTCAGGGTCTTTGAAATTAGGCATCTGTTATCTCTTGCCTGGGGTTTACTCAATGAAAACAAGAATTCAAAACACGAATGCGCGCAATCTTTACAAAAATACTGATGTTTACAGCTTGACCTTTACTTTCTAGTGTTTGACTAAGGGCTAAGTATTTGAAATTATGCTTTGGCTTATAAATGTTTATCGTCTAATAGGGATGACACCAGACTTCTTGCAAAATTAAGAGTTCCTTGGAATAATGTGACTGAAAAAAGTTCCACAGTAAGGGGAAGAAAGGGAAACTATTGGAACTTTCTGGACAGGTCTTCTTGTTGTGCCAGCAACCCTCCTTTTCTGAGGGTGGCAACACAGTTCCCCACTGCCTGGCCCCGTGCTGTTCCTGTCTCCAGGAAAAATCCAGGGCCCTGTGGGAGGCCCCAAAGGCCATCCTGCAAAGCTGGTGGCAGTGCTGGGCAGGGTAAGAGCTGCAGTGGTGTGAGCCAAGGGGCAAATTCATCCCACAGTATGAGCCTTGTGAAAGCTGTCTTGCAATGGTGGGGCTGTTCCTGCAGCTGTGCAGGAAAACCTGCTGGGTTTTGTCCTGGTTTCCTACAGAATTGTGTAGGAGTCTGTAACAAATGGAATTTCTGATCAATGTTTTTGAGAAGCTGGAAGCAGGAAAGGGGATGGGGTCAGATATGGTGTGGGAAGGACCACAAGGAGTTATCATGTAGCTCCTCATTTTCACTTTTTCTCCCTTACCACACGGTATCCTGCTTTTCCAGTTTCCTGAGCACCTGAAGTTGTAGTCATTCTCTGTAGGGGATGCTGGGGCTGGCCCTTAGCTAGAAAGTGGCTTTTTTCACTGTGCCTTTTCCACAGGTGCAGGAGGCCAGTAGGAATTCAGTTTGGGAAAGGTGGCTCAAGGAGCCATTCCTGTGTTTCTTTCTCTCCTGATGTAAACATGTAAAGATGATGTTTACATCATCTTTATGCTTCTGCTGTTGGTGAGGACAACTCTGGCTCAGTCTTTCATGGGTTTCTTTTACCAATTCTGTTTATTGGTGAGCTTATTGCTTGATTTCTTTCCCTTCTCGTACTCTTTTTTCACTTAGCTGAAGAACAAACTGCTCTTCCCTTTCTCTTTGTGTGTACTATTCCATTTCTTTTCCCCTAAATTTGGCAAGTGCATAAAACATGAAGCAGGTTGACAAGCTTTCTGCCAATGTCTCCAGCATTAGATATGATTCATAAACCCAACCTTGAGGAGATGTGAAATTCCAATAAAACCTATTAAAATCTTGGTTTGAAAGGCATGCAGGAATAGGGAGCCAGAGGTCCTTCACCATGTCATACCTTCCCTTCCTCTCCAGGAGCAGGGCTGATAAGCCCTGTTTCCTGCCTGCCTTTGAAGATGTTTTTTAGTATATTAAGTAGTGCAGATATTCCCATGTTGATGGTTTTGCAGGCCAGGTGGTAAGGAAGACAGTCCCACCTCTGTCCTGTCCTCCTCCCTGTGTAAGCTGACCCTGCAGGGCAAGAGCAGTGTGTGTCAAACACAACCTTTTCCATCCACAGGGCATTTTTAACCTGTAGAATAGACAGACATGCAAACACATTTTGTTAGGTTGCACATCAGTCCAATTTCCCGACAGAGGCAAAGCTGCTCATTGGCTCATATGAACTGGAGAGCAACAACAACAAAAAATCCTCAGAGGTATCGCATTAGAGTCTAATCTCAGTTACAAGAGATGTGTGACTCCAGTGGTTTTGGGTAAGCTATTCCTAAGGGGTCACTGAGAGCAGGATGTAGCCCACCGTGGTTTGTAAGTCTTTAATCCTGGTTCACTTATTAGCAGATAATGGCAATGCTCTTTGGTCTGAGTGCTGGAGGTGACCTATGGATGTGCCAGCTGGAATCATGAAAAGCAGGAAAAGCACAGATTCTCAAATTTAGGACAGGCTTGTGGGCTGTTAGACTGGACATACATATTTATTTAAATTACTTACTCTGGGTTAACAAAGAACTTTTTTTTTCCTTGGTTTGGAACAATTTTTCTCCCAGGTTGAGTGGTCAGAATTTGGATTCAGATTTTGCTGAGAGAACAGCTTGACATGATCCACCTTCCTCTGTGTCTGGTATTTTGGGGTGCTTCAGCTATTTTCCCTCTGCTTTGGATATTTAGAATCCTTGTGGTTTCTAAATATTTCTTCCTTTCAATGGCCAGTGGCAGATGAATTCCTTTTTCTCCCTTATGAACAAAGAGATGGAGCAAAGGGAAAGTGCAGCCACTGGAATACCAATGTTTCCATCAAAGTTGTGTACCCTCTGTTAGGACAGCTTTCAAAGTCCAATGAGTGTTTATGTGGAACAGTTGAATTTAGTAGCTTAGTGTCTGAATAGTGCCATTATTTTTTTTTCATGCAACTTTCCAGTACTTCTTTCCACATTACCCACTTTTCCAAACAGGCCATTGTGCAGTGTTATCTCTGAAAGCACTGTCAGATAACACTGGACAATCACTGGTACAGCACAGACATTGGGTGGTTAATTATCCACTCCTCTATCAGTACAGTTGTGACAAGGGAACTTGTGCTGATGGGGTGACTGGTAGGAAGCTGGCTGCCTTCCTCAGTCTGCAAATGTTGCATTTATGTTGTCATCTGCAGGTCTTGGTTCAGATTTTGGTACATGCACGCTGATTTCCCTGTCATTCTCACGTGTCTCAAGCGTGTCTCTCAGGTTGGTGGGTATTGCCTGGTGACCTGGATGGCAGCCTTTCACCATGCAGTAGGAAAACAAAAAGAAATAAAAGAAGGGACACCCCCNNNCCCCCCCCCCCCCCAAACTCGCTAAAACACCCTGAAACACACACACAACCTCCCCCCCTCCCCTATTCCATTCGAACATTTGGATTAAATGCCAGTGGAGAGCCCAATGCAGAACAAACACTTCCTGTCAAGTTTCTAAGCTGTGTGCTGGGCAAAGCAAACATCCCAAGGGCAGAGTGCAGACCCTGCCACCCGAGGTCAGGGCGGTGTGGCTGGTGCCAAGCTGCGTGGTGAAGATCCTACCAGTGGCAGCAACAACACACAGTTTTACTGAAATGTGGTTTTTCCGGGCTTTTGTCATACCTGCATTGTATTTGCATCTCTGCTGTGAGAGAGGATCAGGTCTCCTAAAAGAGGGACCTGCCCTGTGAGGATGCTCCATGTGTCTTCTGTCCTTCCATGACCTTTCCTTAGGTCTTGGGTGAAAGACACCCCGTGTGGTACCTACCTCCAGTACTGATCGGGGAACAACCTTCATCAAACACTTTTAACCCCAAGCTTTCCGTTTTCAACCTGAGCTTAATTAAACAGAATTATGAGCTGTTTTAACTGTCATCACTAACACAGACAAAATCACATTTAAGCCCGAGGGTCTGCTGTTAAGTTTTACCCTTAAAACTTTTGTAACGAGTCCGTGCCTAACATCACTTTGGTGGCCTGGCCCCCACATCCCCCACGCCCCTCTTTTTTCACATATCTGGTTTGCTGTTGAACTGCCCTCGTTTTGTGACAGGACTGTAAGAGTGTGAACCCCGTAGCTCCGCTCGCAGGTGAGTGATGCTCTCTCCTTTGCTCTGCCGGGGTGCCAGACTGTTCCTGGGAGCCGGGGGATGCTGTCTCAGCCGGTGGAGAGGCTGTGCTGTCTCTCAGCACCTTTCCTGTGGCTGGGGATTGGAAAAACTGCTTGCTCTGGGAGCAGATGGCCACCTCTCCACCCATCCTCTCAGGTATGGGGAGGCAGCCAAAACCCAGCTTAAAAGAGCGGAGCGTAACCTGTTCAAAGGAGAACAGAAAGGAACATTTTTTCAAACAGCTTAATGAAGCACTTGTTAAGGACTGCCAGGGACAGATTTCCATTCTACACAGGATATTCATTAGGAAAGTAAACACCCTCCAGCACCATTTGAAGGAACAAAGCAAGCTTGCATTTTCTAACGAGGTGTTAATTTAATGAAGGAGGGGACTGGCAGAGGAGCAGGAGGCAGCTACGAGCGGCTGCCACCTTTTCCTGGGAGGAGGGGGCGGCTGTGCCGTCCGGCCTTGCCGGGCGCTGGAGGAAGGCGGGAGCCGGGCACCGCACACGGGCAGGAACGAGGAGCTGGGAGATGCGGAGCTCAAAGCGGGGCTGCCCAGAGCCAGGAGACTCAGCTGAACAACCGGGTCCCCTCAAGGCCGTGGTTTCAGGGTAACCTCCTGGGCACTCTTTTCCCAGGCACCAAGGTGGAGGGGATGTATCTGCAGGGACAGCTTCCACTTTCCTGCCCCTGGGCAGGAACCCAGAAACCCATCTGAGTGGAAGCCATGCTCCTGATCTGTGCCCTCCTCCAGGGCCCGGAGTCTTGAGACTTCCAAAATCTGCTCTCAGGGTCCCTGATGCTCGCTGTGACCCCAGGGCAGGGTAAAGTAGCCGGTACTCAGGTGTCAAAAGAGCCAGGTATTTATTTGTTTCACAAGGAAGCAAATCCTGTGGATGTTTTTCACATTTTTTTCTCTTTAAAATGAAACAAAACATTCTGACTAATTTCCTTTCTGTGGGAAATTGTCTTTCTGAAGCTGATCCCACACACAGACACTCACGAAATGTCACAGCTTCTTGCAAAATAGATGCACGGCAGATCTGCCACCTTTGCTCTGGTTAAGATGTCCATGGATTTGTGACTCACTGTCCAGAAGGACCTGGTGCAGGGCGAAGGTGTGTTCAGCAGCAAGTCATCTCGAGTGAGGCACAGCTCCGGGGTCACTCACAGGAAGGGGGATGGAGTGTCCCAGCTGGCTTTTCTGGAGAGGTGAGAAACACGCGGAACATTGCCCTGCTGCAGCTGGGGAGGAAGGCGATGTGTGTGCTCCCAGGATGAGCCAGGTGTCACCAAGGGAGGGCTGGGGGGTGAGGGCGAGTTTTTCTGCATCTCATGCCAGGACTTTAGCCTCAAGCTTATCCCTTATTTTCATACATGTGTGCAGTTGCCACCAGGGAATTTCTTCCAGAGCATCCAACCAGCACAGTTGCTCCCCGTGGGGACAGGGCCAAGGCAACCTGCCCTCCCAGCTCAAGGAGAATGGGAATACCTGTGGAGCTTGGCTGGGGATGAGGTTTGGGAGTTGGAGGGAAAGCGCATGACATGAGGCCAAATCTCGTTTAAGATCCTGTCCTGGTTTTTGATCAGAGCATGCAGCACATGGGAGAGGAGAGCAGGAATCGGGCCACATGAGAAATTCTGGCCATGAACCCGCACAGTCATTGGGAGCACTGGCACAAATGAGGTCATTTCTCATGTTTATATTTCTGCATGCATTGTACAATCCCCGTTCCTCCTCCTTGTGTCACTGAGATGTGAAGGGAATTTCCTGCACACGCACGGCATTGTTGTTGCAGGGCTTTTGTGAGCATAAACCACTTCAAGCGGGGAGGAGGAACAATGCTGTGTTCTGGTGGCAAAAACACAAAGTTGGGAAAACTCCCACTCCCTCAAATCATTTTCCTTCTGGCTGCTTGGTGAATATTTTATTTGAAGATTAGGAGGAGAAGTGGCTGAATTTAGCAGCTGCTGACTGGTTCCAGCACTCTCAGGGTGCTGAGGTCGGCTCTCCAGCACTGTAAATCAGCCCGGCCGAGCTGTGGCAGCTGGGGAGGGGGCTTGTGGAGAGCCCACGTGGAGCCCTCCTTTCCCAATGCATTGCAGGTTTTTCTGTCAGACCTAAAGGCAAAAAGCACACTGGAAGGGGGAGTGTTCACCTTGCAGTCTCTCACCTTCAGGTGTGGTTCACTCACCACAGTGGGACAAGTTGGAAATAAGTGTCTCCTTAGGCTTTGGGGTCCTGTGAAATAAGAATAAGTGTGTTTCTTTGGCTGCTGAATAAAAAATGCTGGTTTGCACTGGGAGTCAAGGGTGGTGGGACATGTTCAGTCACGGGGTCCTTGTCAGTGGGCCAGGTTTGGAGTGATGCAAAATGACTCAATATTCCACCAGAGTCCAATTAAAAGCAGATGTGTAAATGAAGATCATCTGCTGCCCACCCCTTCATCCTGCCCCCAGCCTCAGCTCTGTCACTGTGGCTTAGGGCAGCAGAGCTTTCCTGAGGGTGGGCAATAAAGCCATTCCCAAGCTGCCTCCCAAGCCTCAGGCTAGAGGGAAGCTGTGGAAATGCAGGGCTGAGGCCTGGGGACAGAGCAATCCCTGAGAGCAGCCCCGAGGCTGCTGCGATGGGCACAGCTTCCCTTGCCCTGCACCCCTTTGCAGCACATCCAGAACCCAACTGTGCTGATGTCCCACCCGGGCAGGGCAGCTGCCACCACTGAGGGGACAGGCATGGGCCAGTGCCACGGCCCAGCAGCCAGACCTAAGAGAAATGCTGGTGCCCCAGACACTGCAGTAACACCCCTCTTCCAAAATTACACTTGGAAGAGGCTTCAGAGTGCAAAAAAAACAACAGAGAAAGAAAAAAAAAACTGAACAAAAAGCCAACCCTCGTGTAAACCCCAGGGCTGGAGGAATAAAAGTGCCAGAAAACATTTATATTGGGCTCCCTTGATATCAACACAGATGAAATGGATCCCCATGCTTCCCTCCAAACCACAGGCTCTAAAGTGGATTCCAAATCCCATCCCCACTTTAATTTAAGGGCCTCCCAATTAGACCGTTGGATGCCTTTCAAAGCTTTGTATAAACTGGAGATTATGCATCCAGCAGCAGAGGTTTGTCTCCTCTCGGAGCAGCCACCGGCCGGGGTGCGCTGCCCAAGCTCCCCCAGGTTCTGGAAGGGAAACTCAGGGGCCAAACACGGTGTCCATGTGGCCCTTGGAGGGCAGCTCCAGCCCCACTGCCTCAGGACAGGTTTCTGCTCCAGCGAGTTGGTGTTAGAAATCACTCAGTGCTGCTGGGGGCTGCAAGTGGCAGGGCTGTGGGAGTGAGATGTTCTCTGGTGCACTGACTGACGTGGAAAAATATCAGGAGAGGGGAAAAAAAATCCTTTTAGGTTGATTTGAAGTGTTTTTGCTGTTCTCCCTCTTTCCTCCTCCCCAAATCAGCAATCAAAAAAAAAAAATCCCAAAAAAATCAACCCCCCCCCAAACAAACAAGCAAAACCAACAAAAAAACCCTCATTACAGAACACGGCACAAATTCAAATAGTTTTGGTCATGCTGTATTTTTCCCGGTTGATTTTAAAGAATTTTTGTTGTTGTTGCCCAGAACGAGGATCCTCCTGTATTTTTGTAAGAAATAATACAGTCCTAGGTGGTGGAATCTTTCAGTGGGAGAAGGAAGAAGCATATTTTTCATTCCTACGTGAACCCCAAATGTTTCCTCCTGTCCCACTGGCATCCCCGCTCCCATCTGCCTCTGCTCCAGGGGCTGCTCCCACTCCTGGAGCTTGTGGGTGATCATTACCACCAGGACTGAGCTGTCCCCTGTGTGAAGGGGACACAGGGAGTCGTCCCTGTGGAATGCCAGGGGAGAGAGCTGTGGGCACATCCACCTTCCTGCAGGTGCTGGATGGAGGACCAGTGAATGACTCCTTTTCCCAAGGCTCCACAGGGTGGCTGGAAAAGGTGTCCCTGCGGTGGCAGGTGATGGTGGGTGGCTGCTGTGGTCCTGCACGTTGCTCCCCAGTTCTGTCGTTTCCCACCCGCATTCCCCATCCTGTGCTGGACTGTCAGATCCCAACAGACCCTGGGTCCTGTCCCAGTCTGCTTGGAGATCAGGAGCTGCCACTCAGTACTTGGGATTTCCAAAGAAATGAACCAAACCACCTGGAGATAGGTCATTTTACTGAGCTGTGTATTGATGGAAGTGTGATTGTTGTCCTGACTTTAAATATCTGCCATCAGGCTGCTGAGCCCAATCTTACTGGGCCAGCCCATTACACTGGCACTAACTGGCTTCAATGAGTGGATTAATTTAATAATCAATGATTAAATGAGCAAGGGGTAGGCAAGTCATTTACTTGGGCTTTTCCACATCAGTTTAGGTCTGGACTTCCCAAGGAGCTGGAGCTGCAGGGAGTCCTGAGCCTGGCTCTGTCACTCAGCAGACTCCTCACTTTTTGGACCAGCTGATGGGTGCCAACTACAGGATTTGATTTATTTTTTTTCATCTCTTTAAAGTCATTTTTCATGGTCAAATGCCCTATTTGGCATAGTTCAAATTAGGACAGTCTTTGTTTTTGGCAGAGGAGTGGAGCACTTGCAGGATGGCTAATTTGCTGCTGCCACTAATGCCAACTAATGCTTCAAACTGCAGAGCCTTGAGTGAGGCATGTAGGACCTGACTGAACTTTATTTTTTTCTTGTGTACAGGAATGTCCCATTTTTATCAGTCTTCCCTTGAAACATGAGAATTCCCTTTTTTAAAAAAAAATCAGCAGGAAGGAAAAAATAATTGCAAAACCCAAAGGATAAATTTGTGTCTCTTTTAATGTAAAAACCACAAAGTCGCCATTAAACTGTCAAATTATCTTCTGTTTAATTTCTATATAAAATTTAAAACTTTCTGCAGACAGCCAATAAACCTCAAGGTGATAGGACTTGTTTCTGCTTCCATTGAAGTTGGTGGCAAACCTCCCATTTATTTTGGTGTGTAGGATCAAACCCCCAGCACATAAATAATCCAGCACTGAAGGTGCTCTATGATTCTTCTGTCCATATCTCTCCCTTCCTCTCTGAAAACTTCTGAGGCTGGGCCCAACATTGATCTCACGCACAGGCTGGGAGCATCTTTATTTCTTTCTTTCCTTTTTTTTTTTTTTCCCCTTCTCTTCTTTGTGGGTTTTGATCTCTCCCTTTGAAATGGAAGCAGATTCCCTGCAGGGCGCTCTGTGATCATTTGCTGGGTGTAGTCGCATGCTTTCACTTCTTGCTGTAGGTGAAATGGCTCATGTGCAAGGATATTAACTCTCTGCTAGGCAGGAGCAACGTGCTGCATTCCTTCTGTTTTCCTGGATGCTTAACAGAGGGGGCAGCTTCCCCCCAGCCCCAGAAAGCCTCGCTGTGTGCCTGGAGTCGTGCAGAGCTGTGGGAGTGAAAGATGTGTGAGAGGAGAGGTTTCAGGGAGAGGCAGGGCTTGGACAGACCCACGTGTACAGTTAGCCTGGGATAGCTGTGCTAAATAGGAGATATCACCTCTTCTTGTAATATAAATTCATGCCCAATCTAATGCTTGTTGTCAATCATGATCTGCTGCTCTAGGAGAAAATGTAATTTCCCCTTGGTTTCACTGGAATGAAGTAGCTGGAGAGGGAAGTTGAGGGAAATTACAGTGATGGGATAAGTGTTGGGAGGAAAAAATAAAAGAGTCTGTTTTAACAGGAGAGCGCTGGTTAGGCCCAGCCCAGAGAAGTATGTAAGAATGTGCTTGTGATTTGCTTCCAACAACATTTTTAAGCCTATACTTAACTATAAGCATGAATATCTCATTGCTTAAGGTTAAGCACGTGCTGAAATACTCATCTGGAGGTAAGCCCTGGCTGGCAGAGCTGGAAGAAGCAGAGAGCACATAATCAACCTCCAAAGCAAGAGCCTAATCCTACCCAGTCAGCTATTCTGGGGGAGTTTCCAGGAAGGCAAAGAGGTTGCAGAAGGTGGATCTGCATCTCTGATCTTGCAAGTTTCCTGGCAGGTGCAAAAGCGACTGCTCTGAACAATACCAGAGGTGTTTGCAGGATTGGCCTAAGGCTTTGTCTGCAGTAGCAGATGAGGTTAACAGGATATTTAAAACAAACAAACAGCCCCACCTCCCTCCAAAAATTTCAGGAATATGGCCCCTGTGGTTGTGGTGTGATTTTAAAAAAGATTTAAGCTCTAAAACTGTTCCTATAGCTCTAGAAAAAAAAAAAAAATCAGTCTTTTCTCCTTTGCCCCAATCAGTTTTGCAAATTCATATCCTGAAGTTACATCTGTATTACAGAGTCAGTCTGGGCATCTCTTCTTACACCCTCGTATCTTGGGTTTTCTTATTATTTAAAAAAAAATTACCAGTTTATGCTAAGCAGTTGTTCTTTAAATGATGTTTATTTATTAAGTGGGAATTTTAACAGGAAATTTTCCAAATAATTGCACTTAAAGAATGTGTGTGTACGTGTAATGGGGTAAACTATGCTCTTTACTCCTGAAAAAATACATGTGCACACACATGCACAAAATAGCAAGGAAGAAAGGGAAAGGAAAAGCATTTGCTTAGGGATATGGAATGCAAAACTGGTTTTATTTTACGCCCTTGGAGAATGTTACAACATCAATGAATGTGGTGCCATCTCTTGCCATCTGTGAAATACGGGATCGTGTTTATAGCAAGGAAAGAGAGAGGCAAACACAAAAGGAGAGAGCACAAGGGCAGGGTGGGTGCTCTGCTGCAGGGGCTGAGGTGGCCACGCTCTGCTGGGCCACAGGGAGGGGCTTTGGGCACTCCAGGCTCCATCCAAACTGGGCTGAAGGTCCTGTTTTCACTGCTTCTGGCAAAGGCACCCTTGATGAAGCCCCTGGATTTCTTCTGTCTAGTGGAGATGTGAGGGAGGTGATTGAAGCATTTCCAGGTTGTTCCTGGCTCCAGAGAACGCTCAGGAGGGTTTTTGGTGCGCCGGTGGCTTGTGCTCTGCACTGGGGTCTGTCCTGCAGCACCACACCCCCGGAACAGCTGGGACAGCCTGGCCACCCCACAGGGACAGCAGGATCACTCCCATCGCCTGAGGCTTTGCTGCCAAAGTGCCTGCTGGCTCTGGGAATGCCCCCTGCAGCCACTGCTTCAGCCTCTGATTTAGCTGGATTCACTGGAGAAAAGGTTCTTGAAGCCCAGCGACGTGTTTGAAGGGCAGGCTGGGTTTGTCCCAGGATGAAACAGTCAGGTGTGCTACCATGGATGATCATCCTATGGCATGGATACGTTGGTAAGGCACTGGGTGGAAGGTGGGTCCCAGGCAGTGTTCCAGCAGAGACCTCGCCCTCGGATTTTCATGGAGCTGATGATCCACAGAAAAAGGTAACAACGTGCTGGAAACAATAGAAGTTATCTTCAAGTATGTTCAGGAAGGCCTGGGGCTTTCAGATGCAAATACAGAAATATATTTAACATCTTGACTTCTATTCTTTTGTCATAATACAAAGTGGAAAGACAATGTTTAGTAAATGTTTACATCTTACAAAGGGGAGTTTTGCAAATTGCATTGTAGCTCTTTGGGAGGAACCAGGAAAGAGGGCAGGATGTTAACAACATAAAAAAGAATGGCAATAAAACCCACCCCTAATATTAATTGTCTAAGAGGAAATGCATCTATCTCTCATCAGGACATTGCAGACTCTGCTTTGCATTGCTGGAAGCCTGAGAACACTAATCGTTTTCTGGCATGGAGAAGCAAGTTCTTGCATACTTGAAACATAACTCATTTACAGTTGTTTTGATGGATGCTTAAAGCAGCATGGAGAACCCCCAGGTCCCTTCGGCTCACGAGCAGCACAGCTCAGATGTAGATCTGGCTCAGCTCCCTGACGTGGGAACTGGAGGGGACTGCTCTGATTAAACACCTCCATTCTGTTTTGGTCCTGAGGTTGGCTGTGTTATGCAATGAAAATCTACCAACAGTTTTCCCTGTGAATTAATAACACACCTGAAAGGATTCTCGCAGGGTTGTTTGCAGCAGCAGGATGGCACGGAGCCACCACAGCACTTCTGCAGCGAGGTGGCAACAGCTCCCACTCCCTGAGGGTCTGGGGCCCAGGCAGGGCAAAGGTCGACCCAGTGCTGGCAGGTTAAATGAACAGGGATGCCTCAGTGCTTCAAGGCAAGCTTGGGAGCTGCAGCCTCATCCTCTTCCTCCTTGGAGCAGCAGCTGAGGGTCACCGAGCACTGGGACCAGTGCAGCAATGCCACCCAGCCATGGGAGATGGGAAAAAGCAAGGGCTGACCTGTAGGAATGGGCCCCCAAACTCTGTGTGTGTATTTGTGCATGGGTCTGGGTATGGAGAGAGGTGGAACAACAGGTTTGTGGCTGCAGTGAAATCCTTCATCGCTGGCCAATGCCAGACAGGGTGTAAAAGCCTCAGCTGTTGATGTTGTTTACTCAGATGTGAGCCTTTGCCCCACGTTTCAATTCCTCCCACACTGCTGTCCAAAGATGAGTTGGAAGATGAAGATTAGCACCATCACACAAACTCCTGTGGAAAGCGACTTGTGCCCAGCCCCCAGCCCATTTCTCATGGTACCCAGAATGCAAAACCCTGAAGCAAAGTGGTCCCCATGGGCAGTTTCTCTAAGTGCTGAAAACTGTTACATTTATGTTGAATTATTTTCATTCCATTCTAAATCAAGTCCTACGAAGCTGCAACGAATGACATTTCCTTTGCTGGCAGGAAAAAGAATGAGGTTATGAAATGTGGCTGTCAAGGATTCCTGCATGTAACTCACGTGTGGCTTTGTATGGGAAGGATGCAAAGATTCCTGCATGAAGGCTGGAAGTCCAGTTGTGGAGATACAGAGGAGCTGACGCCGAACACTTCAGAGCCAGATTTTCTCTTTCACACAGGCTGTGTAAATGATGTAAATGCCTATGCACCTCCCTCCTTCCAGGTGAACCAGAGACCTGCTCTTCTGCTGCTCTTATTTTCACAGCATATTCATTCCTGTTCTACACGTACCACCCCTAGGAAACTGGGCAGCAGCACATTCCAGTAGTTAAATAACACTTAATTTTTTTTAGCCCATTTCCCTGCGTCTTGTTCTATTCTTTCCGTTCCTTTCCCTCCCTGCCCTTTCACCTCTCAGCATCCATTCTCCCTGTCGGTTCACGGCTGTGTGACTCCGCCGTTCCTGGTGCTGCACATCCCTCCTGGCAGCTGCCAGGGAACTGCAGGAGCCTCTTCCTGCTCCACCCTCACAGGAGGTTTTGGAGCCCTGCAGGGAGCTGCAGACTCACTGCTGGCTGACTTGTAAGGGCAGAAGAACTGCTCCAAACTCCACCTGGTAGTGAGGAATGTGCAGGATCTGCTTGACCAAGAGGTTTTGCAGAAGATATTTCTGGAGGGAAGAAAACCTCTGAGCAGTCAGGGCTGGGCAGGAGGCTTGGGCTGAAAGCCCTGACCCTGCCAGTAATCAATGTAATTAATAATAGAAACAAAATAAAATTCTAATTGTCCAGGGTGAATATTGGCTAAGATGCTCATAATCATATAAAACCTCCTCGAGGGTCTTCTGTGAACACAAGTGAGCTCAGAGAGGTTTTTACAGCCACAATGTCCCATAGCAATGCCGTGTCCTAACAAAGTGGGAATGATCTGCAGGACCCTTAGCTCTTTACATCAGGAGATATTGTTTCCTTGAGGATCTTTTTCACAGATACTGACCATGACTGGTCTTAGACTTGCTCATGTTGAGCTGTGATAATGTGGCAGCTGGGATGAATAGAAGAAAGAGGACATTTAGGATATCTGACTTCCAAGGTGATTAGTACTGGGAATTTTTATTTGTTTTTATTGCATGAGGACAAAATTTTTAAAATCTCCCAAATTGGCTTAAAGGCTTAAAGTAGCATTTTTAAAAGCAATTAAATGTTTAGGCTTTGGCCTCCCTCTCATTTTCTGTGGGAGAATATCAAGTCAAATGTTCAGAAGCACCACAGTTCTCTAGCCAAACTCCTTGTGGGTACTTGGTAGGTTTCCCTTCCCTGTTTCTAATTTGGTTTATACCCCAAAGCCAACTGGTTTTTGCTTTTCATTCTGTGGGTGGGAAAGCTTGTGAGAAGGTATTAACAGCTATGCATCCCAGGCGAGAGGTTTCTTCTCTGAACTTTCCTGGATGCGTGGAGGAAATTCTTCTCCAAATCAACAGCAGGTTTTCAGGCCTTTGTTGTTGTTGTTGTTGTTTTGTCAGGCAGATCTACATCAGGAAACCTGAGCACCTGGAGAAGGTTCAAGCACAGACTGAGCTTCAGGTCTCAGCTTGGACTCAACAAATATTAATAACAACTACAAATCTTTCATCAGCAGAGCTCTCCTGCGTGTTCGTAATGCCTGAAATATTGTTTATTGCTCAGGGCCTGGTGTTCTGGTTGCTCCTCTCTGTGGCACACATACAGGATTAGCGAATCCTGCCATTTCAGCAGCTTTCACCTCTGGTTTGTCTCTGGATCCCAGCTGGGGTTGGTGCCCTGAACGCTGCAGCCACCAGCCTGGGTGGGGTCTGTGTCAGGTGTGGCCTCCAAAGCCCTCCCCTGTGGTGGGGCGTCAGCTGGGAGCTCTCCTCTCAGCAACAGGCCTGTGAGGCACAAAATGGGATGGTCACGGGCAAGCTGCAGGGTCCTGGGGAAGCCACACTCTGCTGAGGGCTCCTGACCTTCTCCAAGCCATCCCACTTTCCTGGCCATAACTGGCTGCTCACAGGCAGTTACTGTGATCCCACCTCTTCCCACTTGATCCAAGAGGGAGAGCTAACTTCAAAGCCCTTCTGTCTCCTTCTTTGCTGTTGACTGTCTTTTGGAAAAGGTTTTTGTTTCTCCTGCAGCTGTTAGAGCCAGTCCCTGGGCTCTGAGCCTCTCTTCTTACTCCTTCACTTACCAGGAATGACAGCCACCTCCTAAGGAACATCTCCTTTCCAGAGGCAGAGGACAGCTGAGTCTGTCTGACCTTGGAGGAAAGGCTGACTGTCAAAAAGAGAGGCAAAAAGTGTGAGGATGTGATTTTCTCTTGGGGTGGAAGGGCACTGAGGAATCCCATGTGCCCAGGTTTACCCAAGCTTCCTTTCCCAAAACCAGCTGGTTTCTGTCACCCTCAGAAGCCCCCAGAGACTCCTCTGAGAGCTTTTTGGGTCACAGGTTTGGGTCAGTGTAGGAATTCCTAGAGCAGTTGCCTAGACAGGGGGAAATGTGTGCTCCAAACACAGCAGGGAACACGTAAAACAGATCATTGTTCTATAGTCAAATTGTACTTTGTGCTAATATCACAGTTTCTTCTTCCAAGTAAAGATTCGTGATCAAAACTTTAACTACATTTCCAAATTAAATTTGTTAAAATGCTGCCTCCAGTGTCTGTGGGGGAAAGCCCACACCAACGTTCATTTTAAAGTTCAATTCAGTGCTGAGGGTTTAGGGCTAATAATGAATTTAGCAAGGTACTAGTTAGGCTTTGATGCTAATTATTTTAAGTATCGTAGGTTCTGATTCACAAGACAGTAATCACAGGTCGTTATTACCAACATTATTAGGTTAAGTTAAAAATTAGCTTTTAGGCTTAGAGCCTCATGTACTAATGCACCCTGAAATGAAACACCTGTGTGATGCCTGAACAGACAATTGAGGGAAATTAGGCTCCTTAATTAAATGAGCTACAACCATGTGTGTTGTTACACTGATGAAAAATGGTATTTGAAGCTTTTCCATTGATTTCCAAGTGATTTTCCATTGCTGAAATGGGACACTGGTTGGAAGAAATGATCACAGATTTTGCTTTGTGATATAAAAGAGCTGTGACTTTGCTTTGAGATATTGGGGTCAGTGCCCCACACGCTTCCAGGAATAAGTTGAACCAAAAGTAATTTTGTTGGCTGGACTCTTAAAGAGGCTAAAATAGGATCAGCATGTAACTTTAGGAAAACACACACACAAATCCAGTTTTCTGACACACCTTTGATGGCAGGAGACAGCACAGCAGATTCTTTTCTTCCTGAGGCTTCCCTATTTGGGTGCCTCTGCCACATCCAGCAGCAGCCCTGGTGTTCCCAGAGGGGTGAAGCAGTTCCAGCAGGATTGGCTTTTACCTCTGAGAGAGCTGGGATGGATCCCCTCACCTGTGGTGCTCAGGGCTCCCCATCTCCTCTGCCAGCTCAGGGCAGGTGATGGCCCTGCTGGTGTCTCTCCAGAGCTCCCAAGACCTTGGGACAGCACAGGAAGGTGGCTCCAAGAGGCCCTTCCCTCTGGCTTTGTGCTCCACTGGTGCTTTGCCATCAACAATTCCTTTCCAGGTGCACTGAAAGGTTCTCATTTTAATCATGTCTTAAATAGGGTGGTTATTTCCATATGGACTATTCTACTTCCTTTAGTTCAGGTTATCTGTGATACAGAAATTTGTTTCATTTGGAAGGGCCCAATATTTGCATTTCAATGGGACCCTCTAGGTATAAAATCCATTGAAAAGTATCTGCGGGCGTGTTTGTGTGGGATTTTGGTCCCTTTGCATCTCACAAAGAATTGACAGATATTTAATTCAGAGAGGGAAGGAAGTAAGATAAAGTCCTCATCTCCAAGTTCTTTACAAGGAACTATGGAAAGCATAGATAATTCGATTTCCCCAAGAGCATAGCCCAAAACAGGGCACAGATTCCAACCTCTAATCCTTCCCTGCAGCCATAGGATCATCTTCCTCCTCTTGATCATCAGGAAAACCCAGGAGCTACTTGCAGGAAGCTGTTGCACAGGAAGGCAGGACAGGGCACTGCTCCACGGGGATGGATTAGGATTATGAGGGGCAGCACCTGGAGTGCGGGGGCCAGGGAAAAGCAAATGCAGCAGTCACCAAACCAGTCTGGCTGCCACAGCCCAAGGGAACACGCTCCTCCCAGCCAGCATCAGCCCACGGGGAGCCCAGCACAGAGCAGGACAGGCCAGCAGGGCTCCAATTCACCTCTTGCCCTTCACACTGGGGTTTGGGTTTCCCTGCCTTGGTTCTTGCTGGGGCTGGGGGCTCTTTCTTTCTGTTTCTTCAGACGCATCAGGGCCTCCTGGCAGAGAAAAAATGAGCCTGGTTCTGCAGCATGTGTTTTGGTACATGTCCCTTATATCCCTTTTTCTGCTCCACTCGTCCAAAATAGGGCAGGGGTTGGCTTTCCTTTTTGGAATGAGCCTAAGAAAAATCCATGAAAATGGAATCTCCTCCTTCCAAAAACTGTGGCCAGCTGAAAAGCTATCTGGATCACCAGTATGCACTCAAATTTACGAAACCAGTCTGGATTGTTCTGATAAATCTCTCAAAGATAACCAGGACAAAAAAGGGGGACTATTCCTTTGAAACTATTACGAGGAAATGCACAAGAACACCTACAGAATATGGAACCTCAGGAGCTAAAGGCTCCCTGTTGCATTTTGTGTTTGAATTACTGACAGATCCTAGTTTATTGAGTTCTGAAAAGAAAAATAATGAGTGGATTACTCAGTTGAGTCTCAAAGCACTTCAAAGTGCTGGGCATGACATCTTTTTTTGGTTTTCTTTTTCTGGAAAAAGAGGGAGGGAGATGGAGGAAGAGTTGGAGAACTTGGCACCGGGAAATGGCTCTTTGACTCTCATTCCACGCTTTTGCTGCTGGGTAATTAGTTGGTTGCCAGAGGTGTATCTGACTATAAACAGAATTCACTGCATCACCCAGGAATTGTGGGAGGTGGGAAGTTCTGCCCATGGGGCTGTGGATTCAGTGTGTTGGTGCTGGAGGATAGGGTGTTCCTGTGAAGAGAGAGCCCTGGATTTAGGAATGTGCTCCTCACAAAGGTATGCCAAAGCCCTGGGGCTCCCTGCGTCAGGGTGTGATGTAAGATAGAGCTCTTTGTTGAGAGCTTTTCTCCTGACATCCTTGCAAGCCAGGCAGATGTGTGGATATCTCCCAGCAGTCACTCCTGGAAGGAAACATTACTGGATGTCCTAAGGGGTAAACAGTGCTCAGAGCTGAGTTCAGAAGTGTTGTCTCTGTTTTCTCCAGCTCTGAATGCGCTGCTCACTATTTTTAGGGCGAAGCACTCATGTCTTATAAGCAGTGGCCAGTTTCCAGTATGGATCCCAGCCCTGCAGAGGTGTCCTCTTTGAAATCCAGAGGCATGAGGAATCTGCCAAGGACTAGAGTTTCCCTGCAGACCCAAAGCTCAGGTCACAGTTGATGAAGGAGCTGCCACAGGGAGATGGGAATGGATGGCTTGGAAGAGCACGAGGCACACAATGGGGCTGATGCTGGCTCCATCCACAGCCCTGCTCCAAAGGCCAGCTCCTGGCCCTTCAGCTCCTTGTAGCCAGAAGAGAGGAAAGCGGATCAAGGTGATGGCCTCTCCTGAGGATGGCAAGCAGCTGTGACCTGCCAGGACAAGGTGAGCACACCCTGCACCTCCCTGTGCTGCCACTTGCCTTTCCTGGTGTCCCTCACCCTGCTCTGCACAGCAATCTTCTGTTACTTGTTAATCAGGCAAGGGGTGCTTTCTTCTGTCGCTCCTTAGGGCTGCCTGTGAGCTCCCTGTCTGTGATGAGGGAGACAGCAAAGCCACAGCCAAAGCTGTGCACAGCTCCATGATTCCCTGTGCTCTCTCCTTTGGCCCATTTGCATTGCAGGACAACTGCTGCTTATGCATCTGTAAATTTATTTTCCATCCTGCAATTTTCATTCAAGCTTAGGATGAAAGCAGCTGTTGCTGTGTACGTAATAATTAGGATCTTCAAATATTCATTCCTAGACTTTTTGAGAGTCTTTCTCATAATTCAGCCTGAAATTTTACCCTGAAGTTGTCTAGCTTCTGACAGGTTGTTTGAAGGGATAAGGTCTTTAGTCCTAGATGGAATTGAGGGAGGAGAAGAAGAGATAGAGACAGACAGACAGGCACAAGCAGATGGATTCTCCCTGTCTCATCCCTATATTTCTGTGCACCAGCCTAGTGTCTGACTATTTCTCTAACATTCCTGGTTATGTGGGAATCCAAGGTCCAAGCAATGACCGTGCTTGGTTGAGATCAGTTGTTTGCCCTTGGGTTTCCACCTCTTCCAGGAAAATGCCCTGTTTCGAGGGAAAAGGAGCTCCTTGTGGCCTTCAAAATTCACAGCACAACTAACGTTGAATGCTCAGAAATCCTGCTAACTGGAGTTTCCTAGCTAATGCTATTTATATTAACTCTTCCCCTCTGTTTTAACTGAGGGAGGATCAAAGCACTGGGACCAGAATTCTGTATTCCCACTTCAGATTTCGATTCGATTTGGCGATTGTGTGGAATTCCTCCGAGCCCAAGTGGGTTTGGATGTCAAATCCAGAAAACAAATTTCCTGTTCCATGTTATGTGGTTGTCTCACAATCCCTTTGCCTTGCCCCTCTGTTACCTGACCAGGCTGCGCTCCACCTCAGCTGCACTTCCACTGGACTTGAGCTCAGCCTCAGTTCTTGTAAGGAATACAAACACCAGCCAATGCTTCTGCCTTTCAGGTTCCATCAAGAGCACTTCCAGAAGCTCTGCTAGTGAATATAAAAATCTACTTACTGCCAATAAAGCACTAATGATCTGTGCTTCAAGGGTACCTTTGACGCGATGATCTCAAAGCAAATCAATTCAGGTTCATCCCACACCCATGCTGTGGATGGAAACACTGAATGCATGCACAAATAAATCCTAACTTCACTGGAAAACTGTGCCATAATGGATGGTGCCTTATTCTGAGGGCCCAGAGGCTGGCACTGATGGAGGTGTGAGAGATCCAAACCGAAACTGGTGTTACGGCATCTTCAGCAAACCACCCTTGGTGCTCTGGTGAGCCCAAGTCAAACACTTCATTTGAAAGTTCTCATATAGAAAAGAGACCCTAAGCAAACTTCTCCTGAAATTTGTCCCAGAACAAAGTCAGCTCCACTTGCAGGCTGCGAGCAGCAGGCTCCATGTGCCGTGCTGCAAACCTGACACAATTCAGAAGGTGTTTGCAGCACTCAGCTGGAATCGGGCTAAAGAAAAGGGCTGTGCATTACTCACTTTATTTTGGCAGGATCTCATGGTTTATCAGGCCACGTACAGCCCCTGCACTCAGAGGTCCCTCTTTGGGAAGCTGTGGCTGCTCCCACCAGCCAGCAGAGGTGGAAATCCAGCCTGGAGCCACCGCCCTGGCTCAGCCCAGTGCTGAGGACTTGGCCCACAGGTCTTTGGGAGAAGAAAGGTTACAGACAGCTTTGGTTCTGGGGTCTCCACACTGCAGTGGGTGTTGGTTGAGGAGTCACTTCAGCCATTTCTGATTAGGTTGAGTGCTCTTGTCCTGTCCTGTGTCCCTGAGTGGTTACATGAACTGGGACAGATGGCTGAAGAAGAGGGAGAAGCAGGGCTAGGAATATGTAAGGTCAGCACCTGACTTGTGGTGCAGGACATGTAAACTCCACAGGGTTATGCAAGAAAAACCTTCCCTCCCATGTCATGCTTTGTCCTGAGCACTGGTGGCAGTGGGGCTTACACCCTGGAGTATATTTGGAGGTATTTAAATGCACAGTTATGACAGAGGAAGGGGAAAATGGCTTCTTTCCAACCACCCCAGGTGAGGAATATTTTCTGCAAATTGCCATAAGATGTGATGCTTTTTTAAGGCTCACCTCTCCTTGAACATGTGTCTCTTTCTAAGAGATGGATTTCCCTCCATGTTTACTGAGTTCCTTGCAGTGCAAGTGATGGAAAAAGTAGGCAGTTCAATGGAAACAGTCCCTACAGATGAGCAGATTCTCCCATTTGTCCAGTTGGCCAAACATCTGCATGTGACCAGAGGCTTCTGCATTAATCTCACCCTCTTGCAGTTCTGGGTTATCCTTTCATGTGAGTCATAGTTTGTATCTATACAAAGAGAAGCTTTAAACTGCCTCAAGTGAGGTATTTTTCCAGTACTTTAGCACTAATTAGTCATTAAAGTGCCAAGATCAAAGGGTGGGGAACTACAATGTTGGTATGTTCTTATGATCACATTGCGGCCAGTTCCTCTCATAAATCCTGGTATTTTGTGAGTTTCAGATCAAATCTCCCATGGAGAATGATTTGGCAACAAGATGGTGGGCTGCTTTTCTTTGCACCTTTCAGAAGTGAGAGGAGCTTTGACTCCATGAGGAACGCAGGGTCAGCCCACAAGAAGAAGACCAACCATTATTTTGGACATCTTGGCACCCAAACAAGCCAGTGATTTAGGCATGGATATTAAACCCCAACCTTATGGAATGAGGGTCCCTGTCCTGAAGATCTGGTAGCTCAGTCAGAGAAGCAGTGAAATGGTGGGAGCCTGGAGCCTGTTTCAGAGGTAAGGGTGTAAACCTCACTGTGAGCCAGCAAGACTTACCATTGAAGTGCTTAAGTCACTTCTGAAAGTGAAGCTTTTAAAATAATGCCGCTGCTTTTGAGAAAAACGTAGCCTAAGGCCGTGACTTCAGCGAAGCATGAACCTCAGTGCTCAGTGGCTGTTGTCTCCTCACTGGGCCAGCCCTGGCACCTGGGGATGCTCCAACTGCAGGCAGAGGCGTGGGCACGGCAGAGGCTGTGCCTCGGCTTGCTCTGATCCCTTCACCTTCCCAGAGCCAGCACGGGGTCCTGCCTGCTGCAGTAGCCACAGGGCTCACTCTCCCTCGCTGGTGGGGTTAACTGGTGTGAAATCTGCAGCACCCAAGTGCTTGGGATCTGGGAAAAGTGGCTCTCATGCCCATGGCTTATTGAAGATGGAGAGAGAAGCACAGGGAGTGCAAACAGGTCCTGCTGCTGGTGCCAACCCATGCATGGGAACACCCAAGTCTGGCTGCTCTGGAGGAAGGGCAGGGGTTGTTCTGCTTTTGTGGGGACTGCGCAGAGCAAAAGGCTTGGTGTTTTGTGTCTGGAGCAGGAGACACTGGGGAGCAGCAAGCCAGAGATGAGGCTGGGATTGAAGGAGGGGCAGGGCAAGACATGCACAAGTCAGCGGCACAAGTAACAAAGCATCTGTAATATAAATGGCCAGTAATAGCTGTCCTAGAAGCAGACAGAATGGAACAATAGCATTTCTGGAATGACTTTCTTTCCCATAATATGGGATGTTTGCAAAGGCCACTATTCCTCCTTAAAAAAAAAAAAAAAAATCCTTTTTTGCTCCCTTTCATTCTTTCTCTTGTGGGATGCCTGGGACTTGACAGAGTGGGCTCTTGTCCAACATTTGTTCTGACCTAGATTTTAATCTCTGTTTTTTCCCCTTACCTTCTGCTTAGCTGGCTACTACCTCTAGAAGCCATGCATATAATCTATAAAACATTTGTGTTTCCCAATCGTTTTAATTTCTATTTTCAGGAGATACTCAAGACTGCAACAAAAAGTTTTAAATTGCCGTGACCATAAATGTTTTGGGCTGCCAGGGCCACCTAAACAAATATAATTGTCAAGGGATGTGCAGAGCTTTATTTTGTAACCCACTGGTTGTGGCAGATCAAAAGCAAAGACAAAAGGAGGGAACAAATTTACACCCTGGGAACACTGGTGCCTGTCAGTGATGCAGGGCAGGTTTTGGAAGGAAAGAGGTGCTGTGCAAAGTCAGACGTGGAGGGTCCTGATAACCTGTGCTGTTTATTGAAAAAAAATTTTGGTGGGAAGAGTGTTTGTCTGGTGGGAAGCAGGAAACACTGCTTTTCACAGGGAAAGGCAGAGAGGCCATACCCTGCTGGGGGTCAGAACCACCTGGCTGTCCGCTCTTTGTGCTGCCGAGGAGCACAACCTTCCCCAGCAGGGAGGTGAAGGCGCGGGGAGAGCTGAGCCTTCCCAAGGCGTGGAGCTCTGCCCGGCTGGCTCACCTGGCCCTTCTGCAGCTGGGCAGGCCCACGGGGACGGGTGTTGGGGAGGATTTCCCAGTGTGTGCCATGCTCATGGCAGCACTGGTCAAGCACGGAGCAACCCCAGCTCTCAGGGGGTTTATCTCTCTGCCTTCCCTCCAGACCCACCGAGCCACGTGTGCACACCCCACATTCTGCGGGACTCCTTGAAGAGGAGGAGGTGATGGTGCAGCCCCACCGCCCCTCTCCTTTAGGTGTGCACCACCCACTGTAATTCATCTGCTAATCCTGTTTGATGAGCCAGAAAGAATGTTTCAAGAATGTTTCATCCCTCCGTAATTTTGTTAACCTCTCCTGGCAACAGAAAAAAAAAAAAAAAAAAGGGCAGGTAATGAAGTTGTTTGAAAGAGTGTAAAACCTCGAGAGCATTTGGGAAGGGTTCGGAGGCGGACGCAGGACTTCTCCACATGGCTCCTCACTTCATCTGGGACATGGAAAAAAACCCAAACAACCTTGTGGGATACTAATTCAGTCCTTGGTTTCTTTCTTGTATCAATTCCGCTAACTTTGCCCTAAATTTGGGCCAGATGCACGATGGTTTTATGATGTGGTACTGTGGGGAAGCCTGGGCTGGATCTAACAGAGGCTCTGCTAATGGGGCTGCTCCTTTGTGTAGTTTGGGATGCTCCAGCTATTCCCTGTGCCTCTGTGGGAATGCCTTCAGCAGGAATGAATGGCTGGGGGTACCAGGTGGGTGAGGTGACGGGAGCTCGGTCAGCGTGGCAAGAGGAGCAGAACACTTCTGACACACAGGGTTTGCAGGGCACCTTCCCTTGTTTGGGCAGAAAATGTCAGGTTTTGTTCAGGTTCACCCCTGAGTCAGTTGTGTGCTGCTGCAGGAACACATCCATACATTGCCAGGGCACACCCTGCTCCGTGTCCAAAAGGACAAAACAGGCAAAGAGGGATCATGCTCATTCCAGGTCCCATTCCCCTCACAGCAGTGCTCAGAAGCAGCACAGCTCACGAGTCCAGTTTAGCACTCAGCACTATCTTCCAATCAAAACCTAATCACGAGACTGTCCTGTTCCTTTCTGATCATGTCACATCCCCAAAGCTTTGTGGAGGATCAACCAAATCTCCTGTGTTTTCATTTGCTAAGCTCAGTCAAGTGATACAAAGCCCAGAGTGCTTTTTCTGCCAATTCAAATTTGCAGTGATTAAATTGCCCTCTTGTGAGGGTTAACTTTCATGGACAGATATAAATAATTATCAGTTAATATGCCTAAGAATCATAAGGAATATTTGGTAGTCTTTACAGCTACTTAGCTAACTGAAATTGGCATAATTCTTTTGAATTTAGGCCCTGTAATTCAGTGTTGTCTCTTTTTTTGTTCTCCCCTAATAGACTCATCCATCTTCACATCTCTTCTCCTCTTTACCCAGCATTTTTTTTCTCAGCTCAAATTGTTTTGTCACCACCTGTTCTTAAATCTGCCAGCTGATACAGAGGTTGAGAATGCTGAGATGACTACAAAGACCCTGTGCATTTGTTTCTAGGTATAATTTAAAAACAAAATTCAAAAATACCCTCCTAAAGCAGTGAGTTTGTCACAGTATAAAACTTCCTACCCTCCTTGCTACTGTGCAGGGTTTGTGGCTGTGAGTGAGCAAAGCCACCTCAACGCCAGCCTGTTGAGCTACATGTACTTTATGTAATAAATAAATGCATCATTTACTTATTATGTATTTAAAAGGAAAATTACTGGGGTTTGTACAGGACTAAATGACTACAGCCAGGGCAATGCAGGGTGGCAAATTGGGATGCAACAGTTTATATACTGAGGACAAACCATTCCAGTGGAACACAGAGCTTGCCTATTTTTTCTGTGCTTTTGACAAATGCAAATAACTTCAAAAGTTCTCAATATAAGACAGAACCACAGCAATTTCACTAAATTTACTAAAAATTAAGGGAAATATGGTCAAATATTCTCAAAGAGTAGCATAAACCAAGTAACTTGTGACTCAGGACTGAATTAAATTCCAAGTGTGACACAAGATGTCTTTGTTAGACAAATACATTACTGCCTAGGATTCATCCAGGGAAAAAGTTCTTTTACAGCAGAAACATTTTAAAATACAATTTACCCCCTATTTTTATCTGTCTCGAGCCCCTGTTAGCTGAGCAGCCGTTCTCTGATAAACTCAAATTTATGCACTCACAGGGGCATCAGCCATCGCTGTGTTCATGTGCCTGAGATGCTGCCAGGAGAGACCATTACCCACAGCTCATTCCTGCTTCCGAATTGCTTGTGCCTTGAATCCCTCAAGGAGGCCACCAGTAACTCCTCTCTGAGAGGCTGGCACCCACACTTCCCTTTGGGATGTGATGATAGCAGCAGGGTCTCACCTGAAGCCCTGCCCACACAGACCTCTGTGCTGTGGAGATGCTTCCTGGCTGCTTTCCAAAGCCTGGCATAGGAAGATGTGGAGAGGCTGTATTATCATTTTCCTGGTCATTGCAGGTGCAAAGAATTCAGTAACAATATTTGTTCTGGAGCCAAATTGCTCTCAGACTGCTTCTGATGTTTATTCAGTTGAGGAGAATTACCCAGCTCTTGGGCTGTGCAAGTCACTGGGTAAGAATTCCCAGACAGGGTATTTTTCTTCCTTTTATTTTATTCCCTTTTGAAACATGTGTCTAGACAAGTGACACATGTTAGGCAAAAGTCAAATGGTTTGGCTGCATAGTTGAATGGTACCTGAATATTTCCTCCCTCGGTCCAGCCCCCTGAATGCACTCGACCTGCCCCAGTTCCTGGAAATTGGGCCAAGAGCCTCAGGAGAACACCCTGTCTTGGGAGCTTTTCATCTCCTCCTGGTGTTGGGGAGTTCAAAGACCTTGAAGCCACAGAGCTTTTGCAAATACTTTGCTCTTTGGATTTCAGATTCTGTTGCAAACCAAGAAACAATCAGGAAGCACAGAATGGTAAAAAAAATTAAATACATAGGTATATTACTGGCCAACCCTCCAAACCTTAACATAACAGAAAGCTGTTCTTAGTTCAGATTAAAAATGCAGTTTGATGACAGGAGAAGTGTTTGAATCCCCTTTTAAGCTCATTTAGACTTGGGGCTTACTGCCAGGAGCAGGCTGCCCTGGTGCCTGTGGCACAGAGCACTGCAGACATTGCATATTCCCATGGAATGGGCCACGCAGGACATTTTACTGGAAAAGCTCCTGGTCATCATCACAGGCCCTTTGCTGAGCTGGGCAGATGCAGTTGAACAAATCCATTTGATTCCAGCAGGATTTCACATGGGTTAAGTCTGTGGCTGGGCTGATGGCAACATCTGCAGTACTGGATCAATACCTTCCTGCTCTAAAATAATGACAGAGCATGGGCTATTTACTGGAAACAATTAATTAAGGGTGAGTGAAGGCAGTCAGGAGTCTGTTAGATTGTCTGTCCATCCATTTGTTTACTTATTTGTCCAACCAGTGCTGCAGCTGCTCCCACCCTCCGGGCAATGGATAACCAAGAGTTTTCGTAGAGTCTGTCCCATTTATACTATGTCCTGATTTTAAAAATTATTTTGGATGTGGGTTTTATTTTAGTAAGTCCTGCTAGGAACATGCTCCTCCTCAGCTGGGGCACTTCCCTCAGGTTTTGTTCTGATGTGGAGGTAGGAAGGGGGTGGGAGAGGTCTGGTTCAAAAGGCAGAGCCTTGGTGTGGCTCTGGTCTCTCCAGCACACACGGGCTCGGGGCTGACACACAGCAAATACCTGAGTGGAGCCAAAGCACCTAACTCAGGGTGGGAGCAGAGGTTCACTGCCATAAATTAGGTAGGAATAGGGAAAACCACTGATTTCTGCCATCCAGCAGTTCATTCCTGCTCTTATTCTCCAGTTAGCAATCTATAAAAGAACTATTACAAGACCTGAGTCTTCTCTCCAGAGCCAAAAACATCCCCTGTGCCAGGTGGAGCTATAATTCAAAATAGGGCAGACCTAGGAGAGAGTTAGATGGGGTTAGGAAGCAAATTCCAGAACTCCAGCTCCACTGCACCTGGTTCCTTATTGCTAAAGGCTGAGTAAGGAGAAACTCAATATTGCTGCTCTGCAGCAACACTGGAAGATTGTAATTTCCATTCCATTCAAATTTTAACATGAAAAAAAGTATTTATGTGGCTTGATAAGTTCCACGCGTCCTTCCCACCTGTTTCCATTTTAATGCAAAAATAGAAACTCTTTAGTTCATATCTTGTTTCCAAGTTGGCAGAAGTCCCTGGGTCGCTCGGTACTGCTGTAACTCAGAATATGATGCAGCTCTGTGTCTCTGTCTAATGAATGTAAGAAGATCTCTTTAGGCAAAGGGGTGCAGTGGTGCAAGACTGGTAATAGATGCCATAGATGGGGTTAGGCTGGAATTAGAGCCAGGTTCCCAACTACTGTTTGGAAAGGACACCAGAAAATCAGTTTATAAGGGAAAAAAAAGATTATATAAAAATTATGTTTCTGCCTAAGAAATGAATGCTTAGCCCAAAAGAATGTAGGTAACCACCAAGACCCTCCTAAAAAACCTGTCCTTCCTTCAGTGCTACCGATCCAAGGGGAGCCACTGGGCTGCCCAAGCCTGAGGGGCTGCTTCATGTACAGCCTGTCAACAAGGAGAAAGGCTCTTTTTAAAACGGTGGGTAATGTCAAGAATAAAAGACTTAAGTGAATAATCCTGAATAAGGAGCAAGCATTTAAACAAAGAGGCACTGTGGAATTCACAAATGCATGAATTGGTCTGTTGTAAAATGGATGGTATTTTACTCAAGGGTGCAGTAGACACTTCCAGCCTTTCAAATTTTCACCAAGTGTTAGAGGCTAAGTGCTAAAGAAGATAAAAAAGAGAGATGCTAATCAGTGATGGGATTGGATCTGTCCTGAGAGTTTTGATAGGTTCAGGCTGGACGTCAGGAGGAACTTCTGCAGTGGCAAGGCAGGTAAACATTGCAGTGGGCTGCTCAGGGAAGTGGTGGAGTCAGTGTCCTTAGAGGTGTTCAAGAAATGACTGAATATGGCACTCAGTGCCACTGTCTGGCTGACAAGGTGGGCATCAAGGTTGGCTCAGTGATCTCAGAAGTCTTTTTGAACCTCAGTGATTCTGTGATAGCATGTGTGATAACTGATGCATTATCCCATCTCCAGCACACCTGGATTGGCTTCAGTGCTGAGATCACTGTCCTGCAGCTGGTGAAAGGCACAGCAGCAGAATGGGAAAACCCAGCTGGACAGTCTGGAGGTCCCTGCACCTCCATCACCTCCAACTCAGGCATGTTAGACCTCCCTTTCTGTGCACAGAAATAACAGCTCCCAGCATGGCAGGGCGCTGGTGTCACACGTGCAGGTTCTATTGCACTGCAGGAACACTGATTGCTTTTATGCTTTGGAGTCAATGAGAAGAAAAAAAAAAAGTAAAGAAGAACTCGTTCTGCCTCAGCTCTTTGGCAGAAGAGCAATAATTTCAGGGCACAGCCCCCACCAATGCTCTGCTGGGTTACAGTAGTGGTGTTGCCTGCAATGAAACACCACAGCTGTGCTCTGCTCTGAGACGGGAATGAAATGTTCTCTCCTCCTCGTCTGTTTGCAACACGGGCAACAGGATTTTGGATTACGTTACCTGAGCAGTCCAAATTATTTGTCCAGATGTAGTGCAGAAGGGCAAAGAATCCCACCCCAAAAAACTGTGCTGTTACTCCAAATATGTATCTGAGTATTTCCATGCTTACAGCTCTCCTGTGTAGGTGTCTAGTGATTCCCACTGATTATATAACCGTATGTTTTATTTTGCTCTTAAAAAAAAATTCAACACATTTTTGTGACATGTTAGATCAGCTAAAATAACACATATAATAATCCTGCCCTGATTGAATTTAATGCCACCATTCCCTGATTCAGGATTAGGCCCCAGTGAGGAAAAGTGGAAGTGTGTGGAAGTGATTGGGACTGTAAATGCAGTCCCTCTACACTGGGGACACACTGATCTCATTTAATACAGAAATAATATTTTTCCATGACCTGGATGTACACAGATGGTCCGGTTCTGCACAGTACAGGAAAAGCTCCCGCTGAACTAAGAAGAGGAAAATCAGGTTGAAGATTTGGGATTTCAATTGGGATCACTACAGCAAGATCAGTGTGGTTTAGAAAAACGCAGATATTGCAGTTTTCTTTGGAAAAATTGTGGTCGAAACATGGTGCTCCACTCACAGCAAGAACTGTACAATTCCTGCAGCAAATCTCAGCTCCCCTTCCACTAAGGCTCTCTGCAAGCACCAGGGTCATGTCTGAGATACAATTCTGCAGTGGCTTATCTGCATGTCCAGCAAACAGGTTCTCCAGGTGCAAGGTGGTGCATGGAGCAACACCCAGAGGGATAACACTCAGAAACTCCTGATAACTCCATGTGGCACCACAACAGAGCCAGGGCAGACCTGAGTCACAGTGCTCAGGGATGCTTCCCAAACACACAGCTTTCAAGGATGAGGCACAAGTTGAGTCTCAGGTGAAGTTTATCACAAGTTTGGCCCTTCCTGCCACACCCTGCGACAGCCGACTGACGGGGAAGTGAGAACGACATGGGGTAACAGAGCGGAGGTGGCATTTTGTGACACAAGGAAATGGCCTGGCAATGCTAACTGCCCTGAGGGGTTTCACACTGCCATGAGGGCTAAGCCTCCAGGAGAACTGGATCTGTGCCGCAGTAGAGCAAAGGGAAAAGTCTCTTCAGCCAGCGTGTGCAAGCAGGGCAGTTTCAGGTGAACTTGCTTCCAGTGTAGCTGAGAAGTCCATTCAGGAATGGAGGGCAGCTGAGAGCAGCAGTGGATATTTTCCAGGCACACCAAGAGAGGCCCACCTCTCAGCTCTCCTGCAATAGGGCATTAAGGACAGATTCTGTCTGAACTTTAGGAATTCGGTGCCAAAGGTGTGCAGTTCACCTGTAAACAGAAGTGATTCTGTATCTGGCAATAAAAGGCACTGCTGTAGCTGAGTCCTTCTTACCAATCTATGTTCCATGGTCTGCACAACCAACAGGGACAGACTGTGAGTCATTAAAAATATTAAGCCAACAAATGACTTATCCCTGCCTGGGGTATGAAATCCTTGACACACCAGATGGGCCTTCTTATCACTGATTTCTCCTGCTTCCCCACTCAATATTGATAACATGCTCAGAGGAGTTCAGAGAGTTGTGCCAATAAACAAAAACGCCTAAAAACTGTCTGCAACAAGGCCTCATGATAAGAGATGAGAAACCAAAGTTCTTTTCTGCAGTTATAAGGAGTTAAAAGCTGTCTCTTTGGAGGATGGGTGTAAATCTCTGAACATTCACAGTCACTGGAGGTCACCGGTGGGTCCCCTCAAGGCCTTGGCTGGTGTCTGCCACACGTCTTTGTGCGAGAGAGGTTTCATGTGTTACTTAGAACTAAGTTGTTCTTGAAATAAAAATTTGAGAGTGTTCAGACATACTCATAAATAGTCTGGTAAAAAGGATGAACAGAGAAGAGAAATTTTGCAGATGATGCAAATCTGGCCACAAAGCACTGCTGAAAGGGTTCACCACCCCGAGTGGCTGGGCAGTGTCAACAAAGGCAGAGCACGTGCAGAACACTCACCCTCACTGTACTTCCACACACATGAGCCTTAAAAATAGCACGAGCAAAGAGATCTTGGAGGCCTCTGCAAATATCATTTAAAGTCCATCAGAAGAGACAACAATCACGTTAGGAATGAGCTGGCAAAGAGGCAGGAACAAATCAGAAGACATCATTACAGCACTCCTCGGTGAAACTGCATCTCCATGGCAGTGTGTTTTCTGGCCACGGAACTCCAGAAGAGCTGGGGTGAACTGGAAAGCACAGGGAGGAAAGCATTCAGGATGAGGAGAGATGGGCAACAGCTTCCACAAAGATGGAAAAATAAGCAGATGAGGAGCCTTCAGGGTGGAAAGGAGTGACAGAAGCAGGAGGTTCAGTAAAGGTCTGTCAGATCATGACTGACACAGAAAAAAGCAAATAGGAACTGGCTGTTCACTGGTTCTCCTAAGAATTAGAGGAACCTGGTGGCACTGTCACACAAGAAGGTTTAAACCAACAGAAGGAAGTACTTTTTCATACAAAGCATAATTAAATTGTGGAACTCATTGCCACAGGATGTTGCGGAGGCCAAAAGTTATAAATGGCTTGAGAAAGGGATCAAAAACATTTGAGGAGGATAGATCCATGGGTGGCTGTTAAAACACGCTGGTCTGGAGGCAGCCTCTGCTTTGGGAAGTCCATAAACCGCGGATTGCCTGGGGCAAGGAGGGTACAGCAGGGGAGGGATTGATTCTGCATTGCCTGCATCACCTCCTGGCTGTGCTGGGAGATGGGATACTGGGAGGTGGGATACTGGCCCATGTGGCCTTTTGCTGTGACATTGGTCAGGTCCCAGCTCTGCTGTCTCTTCTTACCTTAATTAAAAAAACCCCAAAAAGCAACAAAAACACAGCCTAACACAAAAGAGGGAGAAGAGGCAGCCCCAGCCCTCCACATACTGTTAGTAGGCAGCCTGGTAGTTGTTTTATTTTCTTTAGAGTGGACTTTGTGTTGGAAGTGGCAGGAAGCCATGAACCACAAAAATAAAATAATTCTAACCCTAGTGCTAAGTAAGGAAAACAAAGATGGCTCAGCAATTAGCAGCATTATATATGTTAGTACTAAGTAACAACAGATGTCAGGACTTGAGCCCTTTGCATTCCTCGCAATCCTTTGGAAACCAAAGCCTTTTGACGTCGCTATACATTATTGCAGTTATTTTGGGGCTGGGAGAACTGCAAAGGCTCTTTGAAAGCTGCAATATGTAGGTTGCTAGGACTGGTTGGGTCTTACCTGCATCTCCCTCCCCATCCAGTGTCCCTCTGCTGCCTTCCCGGGCTGGTGTGTGCTGTAAACCCTGCTCTGTAAAGACATGCGCTGGCCATGAGTCATTAGCAAGCATGCGAAGCTAATTGGCAAAATACTCATAAAAGATTTTGAAGGTGGGTTAATTACAATTCATTACACTGTAAACTGTCCCCAGGCTATTGTTAAAAAATGCAGGAGTTTCAAGGTCCAGTATTTTATGATTCATTTTGCCATGCAGTGAAAAACAGACTCTATATCAAACTACATTCATTATAGTTAAGACCACAAAATCTTTATTGGTTTTCCCAACATTCCCTCCTTGTTATATGCATTCATATGGACTGCACATTTCTAGCAATTGGCAAGAAGGCATGAAATAAAATTTATTATATTTTCTTACCTTTTACTTGATGCAACCTTAAAAACTGCCTGTTCTTGTTGCTTCACCTCTTCCCAACTCAATTTGAGCTGATAGGATGGGACACCGAAAATGAACAGAGCAATGACTGGGAACAACTTTGCCACACTGATGACTTAGTGTGATGAACCTGGATGCTGCATGTGCACACAGGAATTTCAGCTCCAAAAGGACACAGAAATGAAACAGAAGTACTTTCTCCTTCTAGTATAATAGATAATTAAAAAAATTCAGAATAGACACATTTTTACTAGTCACCAGTATTTCCAGATGGAGGCTCTCGTAGCTAAGCCCAGGATGCACCTTCAGAGAGACAAAGGTACCACTTTACTCACACGAGTGATTCTCCCCACATGCTCTGCTGGACCTTTGTCTCCTCGGAGCCAAATTCTCCAGCTTATAAAAAAGAAGATAACAGAGCCTTCGACTGTCTTTGCTGATGCCAGGACTGTCAAATACTAGTGAGTAACTTGGTGTAATTCTCAATACTGCTGTGTTGAGAAACATTTAGAGGACCCAGCTGTGACCCCTGTGGGAGCAAAGCCAAGTGCTGCTCATCAGTGCCACCTTTGTGCCCTTCTCTGGGGGGCTCCTTATCCCCTTGTGCTGGCTGGCACTTGGGCTCTCCTTTGAGGCTTAAATGGTGCCATTCAGCCAGGCTCTGCTGAGCTCTGCTTCTGCAGATCCAGGGGTCTCTCCTGGGCCGGCCCTGCCTGTGTGTGACTGCACCCAGTCCTGCTCTGCAGGTACAAATGTGTCCCTCAGAGAGTCGTTGTGGGCATTCCCGGCTCGGCTGAGCTAATTTTGGGGTTAGCACATAAACATATCATTATTGCAAAGTAAATGTTGGAGGTAGCCAGAGACTACGGCTCTCCCCCATGAAAAATGTTGATGACATGGATGGATTTGGCTCTTTCAGTTAATATTTTACTTTTTGACTTTTTTGAGGTGATGGGGAGAGGGGCAATACTGAAGAAATCTCTCACTCAGGCAATCATTTAATTGCTGGTCTTCGTTTTTACTTGTTGAAACCTCTAAATCTTTCAACGAAACTGGACATTTTTGGAGGCAAAGTTTTTCATTCAATTGAAAAATGCCTTCTCCATTACGAAAGAATATTAACAGCAAAAACCAACCCAAACCCTTCCAGCTTGAAATTGGCCATGTGGGAATATCAGTTTGTTCTGGTAAGACTCCGTAATGGATTTATTGCAGCATGCAATGTTTTTGTTTGCATTAACGTAGTGTGAAGTGATAAATATCTTGGGTAGGTTCTTTTGTCTGAGGTTTCTCTGGGAAACTGAATTTTCTTAAATGACAGTGTCAGAACTGCCATATTTATTAGGACCAGGACTCTGGTTCCCAGCAGAGACATGCAGAGGAGAGAGACAACTGACCTGAGTGCTTCAGATACTTGTCCTGGGTGCTTTGCCAGGCCCCACATCTGCTCTGTCACCCTGGGGCTGATCCCTTCCGAATGATGCCACTGGAAGCTGTGACATTGGGAATGGAGCTCGAGGGGTCACCTGTGCCACAGGATTTACACTGGGGGCATTTTCCTACCGGGAGATGCACCACATGGATGTGCTTCCTGCTTCCCCTACTGAAATGGTCTGGTGGGGACCAAGAACTGGGCAAATCCCAGGTGGTTTTCCCAGTGCCACAGCCAGAGCTCAGCTGCGTTTTCAAAGCTGGTGGGTGTTGGGAGCAAAGAACTTGGAAATCAGAGTTCAGTGATATTTATGGGTACTCTGACTAATCTCTGGGACATAACAACCATATCCAAAAACATTAGCAAATATTCTTTTGGCTTGTTTTGTTTTGGTAAGAGTTATAGCTGTTCCTGTTGCCATCTCACCTGGAAGCGGCACACGGAGCAACTCCGGCAGCTTCGCTTCGTGACATTTATCAATGTCACTGCTGTCATTGGACAGATGGACCAGTGACTGAAATGGAAACAAAGGAGGAACAAATGAATGACCAAACTTTTCCAAACTCTCCCAGATATTTGTTTCTAGTGGTGGAGATATTTTGCAAGTGGCAGGTGTCAGTATCAAGTACTGAATTCTTCATTCTCCCTTTGGTCTCATTATAAATATGGTATTTGTTTTTAAACTAGGCTGACCTTTTTCATCACTCCTCTTTAGGGTCATTCCTCTGTAAGGCTCACAGATGCTGAATTTGGGCAGGACCTTTTAGCCACAATATAATCTATAATATATAATATGTGAAGCTCCAAAATTTCAGAGGGTCCATTAAGAATATTGTGCAGAAATTGGGATTTTTGCCATTGGCTTGATTGGCTCCAAAATTACACCCTTGCTGCTCCTTGGAAGTCATCTTTGATTTGGAAATCATCTTGACAAGTGCTGTGATCCATTGCTCTCCAAGGAGATTCCTGCTACTTCATTGTTTCGACAAGGCTGTAAATAAGAGATGAGCTTTACTCATCCAGTGCTCCTCTGGTCCCAGCTCAACTCAGAATACTCAGGAATGGGCAACAGCAAAACGTTAATCAAATTCCTTTGAATCTCAAAACAAATGTTGAGTAGAGCTTCTCCAAGGCTGCAGAAAACTCTCCATGGGAAACTGACAACATTTCTATTTAACATATTGTCTCAACATTTGGCATCTGTGAATCAACTGGTGAAGTGTTCAGGAAAAGAAAATTTTTTTAGATATTAGGAATATATATATATGTGAGTTTATACACATAAAATGTAAACATCCTTCCAGCTCAAACAGACAAACCACCCATATAAGGTTTTCCCTTGCCAATCATGTGTGTGTATATGTGATATTTATGACAAGAGGAAAGTTCCAGCTGAGAGCCAGCCACCTTCAAGGCAGAGTTGTTTTTCGCTTGTTTGTTTAACAAAGTCCCTTTTGACAAATGGGTGTAATTCTCAATACTGCTGTATTGGAGCCTGACACCCCAAAATCTGCTCTGGGATGTTTTGCCTTTGGGACTGGCCATCCCTGTTGGTGCTTCAGTCACTGCCATCACTTAAGGTCTCTGGACCTTTTCATGCAGGTGTTTAGGGAGAGAGCTGGGCCCACCTGGCCATCTGTGGGAAAAATCCCGTTGACCTCAGCAAACCTGGATTTCACTCCCAGTCCCTGGAAGATTTTTACAGATATGCAAATAACACACTGTCCATCTCCCTTAATTAAAGCCTCCCCTTTTTGCACTGTCCATAGTATTAATCTCCAGTTCTTTCTATCCCTGCTCTCATTCCAGGCCCAGTGGAAGGACCCCCCTCCTCTGCCTCCATTGAAATTCAGCCAGGTTGGTGCAAGTACCTCACTGAAGGTCCCTCATGTAAAGTGCTTCCTCCAGTAAAGTCAAAGGGATAAGACATCTCACAATTGGCTTTTAGAACCTTACCAAGAGAAAAGTCTGCCTCAAAGCTGCTGACTTTTTCTCTAGCAGAGAGAGCTGCTCGGTGATGTGCAGCACTTCCCCTCAGTGAGCCAAACCCTGTGACTCAGAGCAGGGGAAAGTGTCCGAAATGGTGCCACACACGAGGCACCACTGTCCAGCTGTGTGTGACAGCACAGCCACCACTTTTGGAGCCAACACCTTGCCGGCAGAGATGCCATCTTTGTCATCTCTTGACAACCTCTGACAACCAGGATCACTGCCATGAAGGCACCTGGAGCCCTTCAGTGAATTCAGGTGCCCTGTGTGACCCTGCCCACTGAGAAGATGGAGCAGCAACACAGGATGTGCTCACCATGCTTATGTCATGATGAGCACCTGCAGGCAGGGCACTCTTACAGCACTTCTGTACAAAGTCTGATAGAAGGCCCTTGCCTCAACTCAGCCAGTGCTACATGGAGGCCAATGGCAGTGCTTGGCAGGCTAGAAATCTAACACCAAATAGTTCTCATTCTCTCCTGCTCTTGGCACTTGGCCTTATCCAGGATGATTTTGTTTTCGTTTGTTTTTTTAAAGAAGGTACAAGACCAGATCCTGAGGGGCCTCTATCTCCAATTCCCATTATGGTTTACATTTCACTCACTGGCAGACTGTCTCAGAAGTGTCACTGGGTTTCCCCTTCAGATTTTAAACCAGCAGAAAGGAAGACAGCATGACCTCTCTCTGGTCCTGGAGCTGCAGCTGTAATCAGAAGCTTTATGATGAAGTTCAGCTGGAAGAGCAAAGGAGAGGAGAAAAAAAAAAATAAAACAGCAAAATGCAACCAAAAGAATGCCATCAAAGTCTTTCAAAGTCAGAAATTCATTTTACCTTTGTCAATGGCTGTGGTTTTCAAGGATAAAGATCAAAGTGCTGACCGTGGGCAGAGCTCTGACGAAGGCCGAGCTCAGCCTGTGGAAGCCTGGCATTAGTGCCACAGCTAGACCGTGTCTAGACCAGCACGGGGTGCTCCTGCCAGCTTTGGCAGACTTGGTACCCGAGCGCTTGCATCAGAGCTGAAGCACAAAGAGTGAGGCATCCAAATTGCAGAGGGGAGAGAGCAATCAGACTCCAGCAGAGTGGAACTGGACAAAGGAAGTTTAGGGAAAAAGAAGGGACAACCAACCAAAAAAAAAAACCCCAAAAAACAACTCATAAAATACCCACCCCCAGAAAGACAGCTGAGATGTACCCCATCTTCCAGGTTTTTGCATTGTGATTAATGTATACAGAAAGCTTAGATAACTGGGGGAAAGTAATGCCAAATTTTTATCAATACAGATGAGCTGGCTTCATATTCCTCCAGCCCTTTCATGTGGAAATGAGACTGCATTTGATGGGGCCAAGCCCATGTTTGAAATAGCTCAGCTGGGATGTGCTTGTGGTGAAGGTTCAGGTGCCTGTGCAGAGAATCCCACAGCTGGACCCTTCCTGGGGACAGAGAGTACTTCCAGCTTCCTGCCTTTTCCTCTTCCTCCTGGGGAGGACAGAAAGCTCTCACTCCATGGGACAAACACACACCAAGCCTGATGGATGGTGCATGGGACAAGGTGGGTTTGGCTGCTGAGGGGCCCTGGCCTGCAGGGTCCCCACGTTCCTCCCCATTCTCTTGCATGGATCCTTGAAGATACCCCACTGCCACATGCCAAAGGAGGAGGTGGGTAAATGGGGCAGGACACACACACAGGTTCAGCAGCTCAGGTTATTACACCTGGGGCCCTGCATGTGCTTGCTCTGGGACTGCAGGCTGGGACACAGGAGAGAGGAGCGATGGCACCGATCCCTGCATGTGGCACCCTGTGCCTGCCTGAGCCTGCGCTGGCCTGAGGATGCCACACAGGCCAGGCACAGGGATGAGCTCCAGAACCACGACCTGCTGCTGGACAGCCCCACCACCACAGCGTCTCAAAGCTCCCCAGGGCCTTTAAACCAAACATTTCTCCTCACAGTTACTCCGGCTTCCACCAGCCACAACAAGTTCAAAAGAAACTGCAGATTGATGTGGGCAAACATGATCTCCAATGGATGAAGACAGAACAGAGGGAATATTTTCATAAAGCAGCTGGTTTCAGCTGTGCTTCACACCAGGGAATGCGCTGCCCACTGTCAGGAATATGGTGTGGGACTTGCTGGAAACAATGAGCTCAGAGACTGCTCATAGCTATTCTCGGTCCTGCTCCTGACTCACCTGCATGGCCTCGGGTGAGTTACTCGCAGATTTGTGCCTTAGTTTACCCATTGGTAGTGGCAGAGATAGTAACAGTCTCACAGAGTGGTGAGAGAATTAGTTAATTAATATTTGGAAAACAGTTTGTGCCTTGACGTCTTTGTGCCTTTGCTTACCCATCAGTAACATCAGAGATAATAACTGTCTCATGGGGAGGTAATTAATTAATTATTTGAAAAGCAGTTTGAGATTCTTGGATGAAAGGTCCTATGTGAGTAAAACATATCATTAAAAACATCTCTTGGTCCTCTGTGAAGTTAAAATAAAGCTGTAGCTTCTTAGTCATTCAAATAATTAAACCATAAATACTGTTTATTTTAATCTTCCCTTAAAAAAATAATCTAATCTAGGCAGTGATACCAGCCAAATAATGAAAAATGTTTCAAATTCAATTTGAAACCTATCAATTTGAAGAGCTTGATTCTTAATTGCGTTTTGATGTCTATCAATGGAAAGTGAGAGCAGTTGCATTTACTGATGCTGGGGCAGCTGGGAGGATGCCCACAGCTCCTCTGCCCGCACACTCTCCTGGGCACAGCAGCTGTAGCCACCCAGGGTTTCTTACACTCTCCTATTTGACTTGCTAACCAACACGGAGGTGCAGAACAGCCCATCTCATCGGCATATGCCCAAGGCAGCTTCCCCCAGAATGGGGGTGCACTCAAGCATGGCTGCAGGAGCAGCTTCTCCTCCCAGGAACAGTGGCAAGGGCACAACTGGACCAGGAAGTGGCACCATCAGCCCTCGATCCAGTCAGCCCTTTGCACCCTGGGCAGCTCACACTGCTCGTCTCTCCTAAAACTCAGCACTGAGTGGGTCCTGCATAGGTCCCCAGGGAGAGAGACCCCGCAGTACTGACCAACTTTATGCACAGGAGCAGCAGGAGAAGGGGTGGGTCTATATTTAAAATCATCTTTTATTTAGAGAGGTACATGCTAAATCTGGAGTCCCCTCTGGGGACTTACTGTAAATTGGGGCATAAAATACATGCATTTGGCCCATGTATCTCTCTTTGTCTCTGGGGTTTGTGCATGTTTTTGTTGTACAAAGTACGCAGGTGAAGCAGAGGCTTGCAGGATCAAGTTTTTAATTGAAAGGAGCCTCTTTAAGGTGTAAATACTGCTGGGAACCTGCTGTGCTGGTCACCCCAACCACCACCCCACAGAGCCTCCCCCAAGCTCAGAGGGCCTTGTCTCACCCTTTCCACTCCTCTCTGCCCATAGAAGATTTTGCAGCAATCACCAGTAGCCTGTGTGGGAATGTGAGGAGGAAGAAAAGATGTAATTGCCTTCCTGAGCCCCAGTGTTTTCATTAGTTAAATGTCCTCCCATCTTTCCATGCTAGTCCAGCTTCTACTGGATTTTCATCAGGCCAGAGGAGGCCTTTAGGGCCATTTGAAAGCAACCATCAGATAAAAGCGGTTGTCATCCTCCTTATGCAGCGGGCAGGGAAGCAGACACGGGCAGACTGGTCACACAGGAAGGAGAGAGAGGAGGGACTGGTGACTCAGAGCTTTTGACTCCCAGCTGTCAGCTTGAGACGCTGCTCCAGCCAAGCATAAAAGCACATGGTTATCTCTCAACTCATGAATAATCCCACTGATTTAAGCCGTGAACTCCAGCATCCAGGCCTCCACCATCTGACTACGCTCACCAGGAGTGGATAAACAGGAGTACAGGTCTGGATATTCCTCTCGACTAGAGGAATGGCAGCAAACAGTAGTTTGCCTGGTTCAGGTTTCTAAGAGAACCAGCAGTGGGGATGAAGCAGTGGCTCAGTCCTCAGGATAAGGAGTCCCTCAGGGGTGATGGATGTCTCTCCATGCTAAACATCAGTGAGCTCAGTATCTCCCTCACAATCATATTGGATGTGTGTGTGTGTGGTGCTGCTTGGTGACATTGACCTCAGTGATGATTCCCCAGGCACGATGCCCAGGTTGATGTGATCCCAGTCCCCAGGCTTTGCTGGAGCTGAAAGGGGCATTTGCACACAGGATGAGACCCAGGGTCTGCTCCCAGCTGGGGTTACTGAGTTCTTCATCCCTGTGCTCACACAGAATTGGGAAATGTCCTAGTTGTGGAGGAATCTCACTCACAATCAGAGATGTCTCTCAAAATTCAAAAACCCAGTTTGGGGTACAGTTCACTCCCCCATGGCTCCTTCTGGCTCTGCCATTTTAGCACAGGGCTGAGAGATCAAGGGAAACAAGAAGGAAGCTCTGTTCCTGTTGCTGATAGGAGAGTGAGTGAAACAACCTAAATTTATGGTAGTGTTGCTACCAGATGGTCGAGCATTGTTCCCTTCTATTATGCAAAAGCAATAGTGTCACAAACAAAGGACCAGAGATCCCAGAGCTTTTGGGAAACACGTCCCATAGCTGACTGAAAAGTGTGTTTTACCTTTATCTGTTGACACAGGATTTTAGCTGGATGTCTGCTGCTCAGCGCTTCCCCAGACGGGAAAGTGTCAACTCTGAAAAAGACTCTGAACCCAATGAAAATGGGGTCATTCTGTCAGCAGTTTAAAGGGCAGGGTGTGGAGCCTTGCAGACTGGGACAGGAGCTGGTGGTTTAAGTAAAATGTTCAATAAACCTGGGCAAAGCCCATTTTACTTCTATTTATGAGAAGCCTTCAGTTTGGTCCTTTGCAGCCTTGTGATCTCTCAGCTGGACATGTGTGAGCTGAATGGACCGATCTCCATTGCCTAATATGTCCAAATATTCTTCCTGGTCTGCATCCATCTGCTGTCTCGTGTCATTATGGCATGTTGACATGAAAAACACAAGGTGTGAATGGAAAGCTACTTCTGCTGGCTTTAGCTCACGACAGCTCAGATACGCGTGCAATGCTCCCCTGGACACTGTGTCAGGCTCAGCATGTGCTGAAGCAGTGCTGGAACACATTTCGGGGGCTGAGGCTTCCAGGGGGGCTCTAAGATATAAAAACAGTCCAGGCTTCCCTTATGGCTTCCCAATAACTGAAATTCAACTTCAGTTAAACCTCAGGTAGGAAGAGTGATCCCTGTCCTCACTCAGAGCTGTGGGGTCTCAGCTCTTGGCTGCTTTCTGAACCAGTTCCCTCCGAGACAAGAAGTTCTTAAAGAATCAGTGGCCAATACTGGATCAAAATTCCTCCACTTGCATTTGGTTGCAGATTCCCCTAGCACAGATACTGGAGTTTATAATCCACATTTAATTTCCCTCTCTTTCATTTCCCCCCCTAGGAATACAAAGGGAAACAAAACCAGGAGAGGACAGAAAGGATGGAGGAGGTCCACTTGTGCCTGGCTGCCGGACACTTGGCAGTCTGACTCCTGCTCCAAGCCCTTCCTTCAGATTTCTGCCTGGCCTTAGGTAAACTGCACCGCAGCTTCCCCATTGCTCAGCAATAGTTGAATACACCACTCATTCCACAGCATTTACAAACCAACAGGTGGGAAGCATCACCTTGGAGCCAAGCACCTGTAAAATTGCTTGCTAAGGTATGTACTCCCAAATTCAAGGCATGGAAAACCCAAGGGTTTCATAACAAAATGTGGAAAACCCCCTACAAATATTCCAACACTCCCTTTCAGGCCACACCCCAAAAGCAAGTGAGGCTATAATGGCCAAATCCTCCTCTGGCAGGGGGCCAGGGCCAGAGCACCCTTTGCCCAGTCTCAGCCTACTTCAGCCCATACAAAATCCCCGTGGGAAGAGGCCGGGATGCCCAGACACTCCATGGCATTGTCCCTTTGCCCATGGCAGCAATGCCAGCTCATGGTTAGCGTCTCGGCGTCTGGCCAAAGCGCATGGCAGACGGCTGTCTGAACCTGGGAAAACGGGGATAACATCAGGAAAAAACAAAAACATCTTACATACCCACTGCTCCCATCTCATCCCGCTCTGGGAGATGCCTCCTTGCCGTGCACTGAGTCAGCGCCTGCTCTTATGGTCCCCCAGCTCTCCATGGAGCTGCTGCCTGCTCCAGGCTTGGGGCTCTTGGCGTGTGGCATCCCAGGTGCCGTGTCCCATCTGCTGCTGCAGGCAGCACTGGGAGCAGTGCCTTGGCTATTTGCACCCTGCTTGGGCTGGTTTGGCCCCCTGGGTGTGAGTGACTGCAGCTCCCAGTGGGTCAGGATGGAGCAACAGCCCCTACCCAGGAGTATTCACTGGCTCCTTTGAAAAATCTCCCCAAATGTTCATGGGATCTCAGGTTACCACAAAGTATCTGCCTGGATCTGGGCTTTGATTCTCCACTCTGTAGCTTTATTCCAGGCTGGCTGGAGCAGTGCCTTTCCCTCAGAGACCACAACTGACAGTTCTCCTCTCAGGGAGAGGGAGGAATGGGGCAGTGGTTGTACTTTGAGGGTGGGGAGAGGGAAAGGCTGTTTGAGGCCATGGGGCAGCTGCAGGGCTGGTGAGGATGATCAGGAATCACCTTTTTCCTTCTCTGGGTGGGATGGCGAGGTGGATGTCTCACCTCTGCCAGCTGTAACAAACATGAGGGGGTTGAACTCCAGCAGAAGATGTGTCACCTCCCCCACCTGCTCTACTGGTGAGAATGGCTTCATTCTGCAAAATAAGCACAGACAGAGAAGCTGAAATCGCCAAGTGGGAATTCGGTTTGTATTAACTCTGAAAGCTGGCCAAAGAAGGAGAAAACATCCATCTCAGGAGGGTTTTCAAGATTTGGACACTTGGCTTCGTGTTTTGGTATGTTCAACATGATCTGTCAACTCCCATCAAGGGAAACAAGAGGAAGAACAAACAACTCAGTCTGCTGAAGTCAGGGCTGCCATGGTTAGAAAGCTCATGAAGCACATAGCTAAAAATAGGTTAGTCTGAACCCATGATGTGAACACAACTCCACACTCCACAGCTGAATATTGTGGGGTTCTTTTCTCTCTTGTTGTGCTAAATCCTGGAATATTAGGAAGTGAAATGCAAAAACAGCTCTTATAAGTAATAACAACCTTCCTACCAAAATCAAAGCTCAGCTGTGCAACTTCCACATTCCTCAGCCACGTATTTGTGTTTGAGAAAATTCATGGTAAAGATTTTACTTACCTGAGCTTTGGGTGTCTGCATTATTATTAGGCCACAAACGAATTGAGTGGATGATGCAAAAATGAGTGCCAATAAAATATTTACACCAATTCTTCATCCTGTGTGAAACTTCTTTTATATATATGCATATACGTAATACTATAAATAATAGGAATTATGCTCATATTTTGTACTAGGGATGTAAACACTGGTCCTAACAGCAGTGGCAAATGAACCACTCACATTTTCTGATTGCATAATTTGCCTAGAGGATGGATACATAATTACACTATAATTAAGTATAATAAACAGAGAAAATGATTTGAGAAGGAAAAATTATCACAGCCTCAACCACATCAGCCAGAAGCTCTCTTCTAATTAAGTTATTTTATTAAACAAAATGTTTTTAAGGTGGGTCTGCTTTGAAATTGTACATTATAGCCCATGTAATGCAATTTACTTTATAAGTAAAACACAGCTTGTGTATGGACAGATGATACCTGATAGGACCAATGAAACCCAGAGCCACTGGGTCCAGCCCAGGCAGGTGCTGAGCCCCTCACAGCCCCACTCCAGGGAGCAGACCCTGAGTGCAGCTCTGGGAAATTGCAGCCTGCATTCAGTCACTCACTCATGGGCTCTTGTATGTTACCTGTTTGTTTGGGTTTCTTTCTGATTTAAGGGAGAGATGAGAGCACCAGGTAATTCTGATGCTGTCACCCTGTAATGATACAGTGGAGGCAAAGGATGAGAAAAGAGGCAGCTCAAGCTGGCCCAGATAACTGATGGTGTTTGGAGTTGAGTCTTAAAGCACTATTTCCTCTCAAAAGCTTTACCCTCACTGGTGGGGCTCAGCACTTGATGAGATGAGAAGATGAAATTGGCTTTAATGTTGCTATGGCAGAAGAAATCCAAATCACTGGATCCTGAACTACAGGACTCAGGAGGATCCCCTAATCTGCTCCTGTACATGGCAAAGGCCACCACACACCTCCAGCTCATTCCTCTTACAACTACAGCTTGTTTCTTCAAACACTTGCCCCTAGCCACTCAGGGACTACAGGAGCCTTGGGAGGTTACTCTGCAGGAAGCTACTGCTCCTGTTCCCCACCACCACAGAAAATAAAAAATGTTCAGCTTCAAGTTTCAGCCAGAAGACGTCTGGATACATCTGCCTCATTTCCCTTCCTCTTGTAAGTACTTGGAGATTGTGATCAAGCCTCTCTCCTGTAAGCTCATTGCCACCTGATACCAATCTCTGCTGGTTTCCTGGCTCTTCAAGGCTCCTCCAGCCCTGCCATGTTCTTTGGGAAGATCTCTGTGTATCAACAACCTGCTTTCTTAGCTATTCACTCCCTTCTTCCAAGTTTACTTGCAATCATTTAGGTTTTCTTTCATGTCATTGTAAGAAACAGCGTAACTTCAGTAGCACATCCTGTTGGTACCTGCTTGGGATGAGATGTAAGAATGGATTTGCATCCCAACATAGGACAAAATCCCTGGACAAGGCCAGGCTGGATGGGGGCCTGAGCAACGTGATCTAGTGGGTGACATCCCTGCTCATGGCAGGGGTGTTGGAACCAGATGATCTTTAAGGTCCCTTCCAACCCAACCCATTCTATTCTATGATTCCAAGGACAATCAGGGAAAGAAGTAACTGTGTCCTGAAATATCAGTAGTGCACAACAGCACAAGGTTCCTGAATTCAAACTGTTGAACATCATGTTATGAGAACATCTCCAAATGCCCAATGAAGATCTTTCTCCAGCTCTGCCTACTGCTCACCAGGCTAACAGAGAGCACTGTGGCGGCCAAGAGGAATCTTCTCTTGTTTGGAGTTTTCCACTCCTAAGTATTTGCAGAGCTTTGAACCACAAAGTGCTGTTGGTTACTGATGGATTGCTGATGTGTGTGGCTACAGGATGCCCCAGGGGCTGTATCTTCCTTGTGCCCACTTCAGCTTCTCTGCTCATCTCAAGCACTCTCAGGTGAGTGATGACCTGGTTTCAAAGAGGAGCTGCCATGACGAGTCATGTGGCAGTCACAGACGTTGCAAACTCAAGCCAAAGAGTCATTCTGAGGTGCTTGGCAAACGCCAGACCACAGAAACTCAGTGTGTCGTAAGATTCCACTTGGTCCCATAATGATGGGTGGGAAAAAGGAGGAGGATTATCCGTAGACCTCAGAGTGTTTTACAAAGGGAGACAAATGCTGCTATTCCCATTTATTGGACAGGGCAATGGCAAGCTGAGACTTGCATGAAGTCACCCAATTAATCAGCCAGAAAACTGCCACTGAAACCCATGCTCTGGTCTAAACAGGTTCTCAGACTGCCCTCATCACTGGAATATCTGAGTACCCTCCCGTTGCACATGAGGAGAATTTGGGCATGTCCACGCTGGCTGAGGCAAACAGCTGCCTGTCCATCCAGCCCCCTTCCCAGCCAGCTGGACACCAGCCATCTCCATGTGGAATGTAGCCACATTCACACCATCCTGAGCCCGGATGTAGGAGCCCCACCACAGGCTGGGCTGAAAGCTCAACCCACCCCCACCCTAACTCAGCTCTGTGGCTTCCAGGGTGCAGCTTGGTTATGGGGCATGGACAAAGCAGATGTGAGACGATCTCTGAGAGCAGACAGATATTTCCTTATTCTAAATCCAGTTTCATCATCTGTAGTGCCCTTCAGAATATTTCCTTGTGCTTTAGTTCCCACTGAGACATGGAGACAGAGCACAAATGTGTTGGTTATCTGCTCATGGCTCCTTGGAGGAGAGATTTGGAAGATGACACATGAAAAGATATATTTGGATACACCACCAGAAAAAAAAAAAAAAGAAAAAATCCCAAATATATTCAGCAAGTCAGGAAAAAGGAAAGACAAGGAGGGCATCTCTAAACTCAAGATCTATTTGTCATGAGCAAGACTACTAAAAAATAGGCAACTTAATGACCTGAAGAAAGACTAGCTGTTATTATAGGGCATTATACTGGCAAAGTTCCTGTACACCACAACAATAGCTCTCTCCAGACTTCTCTTCCCTTCCAAAGCATGAGGAAACACGAGTGCACTTAGCCTCAATTCCCTGGCAGGCAGCATCACTTCCTTGTGAGAGCTGACACAGCCATGGGAAGGCTGTTCTTTGCAGCAGCTACAAAAACCCTGTGTGACCCAGCAGGTCAGACATACACTTGAAGAAATGCGTCCTGCTCCAAGGAATCTAAAAATCCCAAGGTGCCCTGAGAGCTCATCCTGGACTAGTCATGCTCCCAGGCTTAGAAATCCTTTGAGCATTGCTGAGTTCACACGAACCACTCCCAACTCTGGAAGTCCAGCTCTGCTCCCTCTGACTTTGTTTCCCTCCTTAGGCACCATCTGCCAGCAATGGGCCATTGGGCAAGGTGGGCTTTGCTCTGAAGCTCTCCTCTGTTTCTGGATCCAGATCCTTGCTATCAGGGATCCAGTGGCTTCACTAACTCCTCCCCCTTCTCCTAGGTAAAGCTGGGCAGCACATGGTTCTCTGTAGCTTTGCATTTGCTGGACTTTTGAGCAAAGCCCTGAGTGAATGTACAACTGGTGCCTGTGCAGAGGGCACAGAACAATGGACCTGGTTCACTTGGCCACAATCATCCAGGAAGTTTGTGGCAGAGCTGCAAATAAAATCCAGACATTTTGCCTTTTGGGGCTGTGTCTTCCCAACAACACTGCTCTTCCTCTGGGCATCTGGGCTTGTTATCTTCTTGGGATGAGCTGCTCAGCAAGTCTCCTTAGAGGGAAAGAGCCACACTTTCATTCTTTAGAGAAAATGACACTATCTACGTAGGAAAACCCCGTAGATTCTTGCAATTATTGCCATGCACGGACAGATTCCCCTCCCTTTGTGATCTTTACCACTTCCTCACCATATGGAAAAGGCCTGATACTGATGAAAATAGTCATGGCTCCAGAAACGCCACCCAGACAATGTTGATTTACCTCCACAAAGGATGTGGCCCGGTGCTTTTGGCCAGACTTTCCTGCAGGCAGCCAGTCCCATCCCTGCCTCCTCCAGGGCTGGGGAAGTCAAGGGACAATAACTCTGCTCAGCTTCACCTGGCCCACCCAGGGAACAGCTATTTCTGTACAGACACAGAAAACCCAAGCCTTGTCCCTTTAATCTAACATCTCATGCATGTTGCTAAACCTAATTTGAAAAAAAACCCCAAAACCTGAAAATAGCATTAAAGGAAGCAGAGGATTTGAACTGCACTGTATTTTTAAGATAGTCTTTCTGGAAAACACTGCATTTAAAAAATAACCCTTTTACCCTGAAGTTTCTGAAACTATAGAGCCATCCCAAGCTCCTGTGAGATAAAGCTTGTAATTTGGAACTGCGTAATGGAGTAAACATTGTAAAGTTGGAGTAAAGTTGGCTTTGCATTAAGAGGCAATGTGTCTGTCTCATATTGCCCCCACTCCAGAGAGGTTTGGGGCTATTTGTGCTGGAAATTAAATCTAAGGGCAATGATGATGGTGGCAGCTCATCCTCCATGCCTGACAGAGGGATTCTATCTCAGGATACAAATCTCCCTGAGGCTTTGGAGGAAAATCTGCTTTGAAGGAAAAAACCACCACTTTTGAGAATTTGAGGTTCCCTGTCTCCCACACCTGCGGGGCTGCTGATTTAAGGTGTGAGCCTGCAGCCTGACGTGTTTGGGAGGGCAGCTGTTGAGCTGTGGTGGGCAGAGGCTGTACACTGCACCCTCCTCTTAAGGGAATTTACACCAACTCAAGGCTATTCTAACAATAAGGTCTCATTCCTTCATATTCACTTGACATCTTCCTATTAAAAGGATGGTAAAACCAGTGAAACACAGAAGTTTCTGTGGTGGTTTTATGCCAGGCATAAATATCTATGTAGAAGCCTTGCAGGCTTCTTTGTGCTCCCAGAGCAAGGACCAGATCTGACTTTGGATTTTTTTAACTTTCTTCCAATTTTCTGAGGTGAAATCTGACAGCCAGGCAGATGTGTCTGCCTTGATCTGCCTAGATCTCCTGTTGCACTCCCCTCTGAGTACCCAAGCCTCAACAGGGGAAAGTAAAATTGCTGTCCAGAACCATTATCACAGCATCTCAGGTCTGTAAATTCTCAGGAGTTCCCTCCTGGAGCTCTGGAATACTTTGCCCCAATTTCCAAACTGGCCATAAAGCATATATGCATAAGGGGAGCACACACACTTGGAGCATCTGGAGACACATATGGCAGCTTCACATCCCACTCAGCAGTTTCCTGGGCTGAACACACAGAAGTGCAGGCTTTGTGAGAACCAGCGGTTTCGGAGGCCTGGGTTCCTGCCTCTCATCCCTGAACCACAATCTTTCCTTGGCTCTCTGAGAGATACCACTGCCCTCCTAATCTGGCAGCTTTTGCACAGAGTCTTTCTTGATCCTTACTATTCCATGGTCTTTTTCACAGGTGAAGCTCCTCTCTGGCTGCCCTGAAAATCTCTTTCCTCACCTTCCAATTGTAAACAGAGGTGTTGTGTTATCTCTGTTTAATCCCAAATGGTGAAAAGAACCATTTCTAGGATCAGTAACTACACTTTAGATATCTTGGGATTGTGCTGGGCTGCTAATCTGCAGAGCTCATTGCAAATTTTTCCAGCTAAATCTTTTGTTTAATGAAAGATGTTTTGCCACAGGAGCTGTTTTCCTTAAATATACTTCTTTGAAGCAGAACTTCTAAAACTTTTGGCTGTTGTTTCTGACGACGATATCATTTTTCCTGTCTTATCAACATTTTCTGTGCAAACATACCCACTAATCAGCATGTTTTCCATGTCAGCAATCAAACTTGAGTCCAACATTCCTTCTACTACTGCCAAGAAAGCAACAAACCCCACAGAATGGATTTAAACAAATCATGTAGGTGTGGAGAGACCCTTCTGTGCCATTCTGTGCCTGTGCCTATGCCACTCATGGGACACATTACTTTAAACTCTTAGAAACTCCCAGAGATGGAGATCTCTGCATTAGCAGTTCCAGCATCTCCCACTCTTTATAGAAACAGCTTTCCTAAACTCTCACCTCCTCTTGTCCTTCCCCATGCAAATAGATCCATGACCACTGCACGCTTTTACCAGACCCCTTTCAGCTACTGTCTTCACAGATGAAGCCTCTCACAGCTGTCCTCAGTCTTTTCTAGACTAAACAAATCCAATTTAAAAAATAATTCCTTGCAGGTCGTGTTTTGTGAAACCTCTTATCAGTCCTGTTGCCCTCCTCCAGACTTCCTCCGGAGTTTACATCTTTATTTGAAGTCTGGAGTGTGGATCTGAGGCTAGGCCTCTCCAGCACCATGAGGACCCCCACACAGAGGGTGCTCTTAATATCCCTTCCAATGACAAGTATCTTTCTGGCCACAGCATCACATGGTAGATTTAGACTGGAGCTTGTCCTCCGCCAGCTCCACTGGCATAGCGCCAGGACCTTGACCTGATTCCTTATGTGCATTTTTATTATGCACTTCCCTTTTTCACCTAAGGTATTTCTAAAGTGTATTTATGAACATTTAAGAACATTTAAGATCAATCCTTCTTCCAAAGTCGGGGTCTTCCAGATTATTTTGTTGGTTTAACCTACTACTCCACCATCTAGACAGTTAACAGAGGTTTAAATGAACCGTGAGCTGCACAGTCCTCTGTGGATGGTCCTCTCATTTTGATAGTGAATCATGCCTGCCTAATCCTCAAGGTGTTATTTCAACTGATGGCTGAAAAACAGCAATTATGCTGATAGGTATCATTTCTGATACCAAGAGCAGTCCAAAGAAGACTGAAGCCAAGAGTGATACCAGAGAATAACAGGTGAATCCCTGTTTATCCTCTGTACCGAGAAACAGGCTTGAGCACCAAGCCCTGAAACTACACTCTCTCTTTCTTTTTTACAAGAGGACAGCAGCAAAGCTGGATTATTCATGGCTCTGAAAGCAGGATGGGCACATCAGTATGCCCCTAAAGCCAAGATGATGAGCTAACCAACTTTGTATTGTTAGAAGAGTCTCCACCTACACTTTCACACAAAGGGCCGATTAGCTCATGCAAAACTCTGGGAGGATGCCATCTTTCATCGCTACCAGAAGATGTTTAATAAATGTTCAGTTGCCAACAATTAAGTGTTTGTGTGTGTGTACACACAGCCCAGGAGCTGCACACTGTGCCAGGGCAGAGCCATGCGCTGGGCACAGAGTCCACCCTCCACCACTCCTGCAGGGTCCTGCTGCAAGGGAGCCATGAGCACTCCATGGTCCGAGTCACTGATGGAAATACTGAGTGTCTGAGTGCACTAAAACACACAGGAACAAGGATATGAAGCATCACTGCCCCGTGGCACAGAACATCTCTCAAAACCACTGGGTTGACATTGCTGCCAGTGCCACCTCTATGAGAAGTGCGGCATGGCCCAAAAGGGAAGTGAGCAGGTGGGAGGAATGGGGAAAAAAATTCTTTGAGGTAACACATTCCTGTGTTCCTACAGTGATGAGCTGTGTTGTTCAGAGGAACAGGCTCAGTGAGGCCGCACACAGCCCATCATTTGTGAACCACCAAAAATGTATTGTCCACTTTCAATGGCCACCAGGAGTTCTCATAGTGCAACCAGCTAGAACAATCTCGTTATGTCACAGATCTTATGTCACAGAGGGACACAAATGAGAATCAAAGGAAGAAATCCTCTCCAGCATAAGAAAACAAGAAGGTCATTGATATATTTGCTATGTTCCAGTGGCATACCCTATCCTCAGCTAATGCAGGAAGTAGTGTCTTCTCACTGTTTTTTTCTCCACTGTTCTTCCATGGTCCTTGCTGAAGATTTGCAGGATGTCAGGAATGCCCTACGCTCCCCATTAGCTTAACAGTTACCTGGAAAACAGCGACCAAAGAAGTCATGCATAGAAACGTGCTTTTGATAAACATGTAACCATCGATGTCTCCATGACATATTTTCTGATTACAGCCTGAAAGCAGTAGCAGACACAGGAGTGCATTACAAAAATATTTGCCTGCAGATAGGAGAGCTTTCTTGCCTCTTGCTTATACAGGGAGATAGCAGTTATTGTATATAGAGGATCTTTCCACCTGGACCGCCTGTATCCTAAAGAGTGGATGCTGAGGGTGTGTCACCTGCATCTCTTCTTTCCAGGGATGTTGGGCTAATCAAGCCCCTAGGGAACTGCCTATAAACTCATGCCCTACAGCTTGTGGGGAAGAATTATCCTAGAATAACTTTGGTCTGTTTCTGACAAAGAGTCACTGGCTGGATCCCAAATGGTTACACCCCTGTAGAACCTTGCCGCAGTCATGGTTCTGGCAGCTGGGCTCCAGCACAGCCCATTCACCCTGTGGGATCTCCCAGTTCCAAGACCAACACGATTCCCCTTTCAAACTGACCAGGATCTCTCCATCACTGTGTGTTCACAGCAGACGCATCAAGTGAGGCAAAGAGGGAATTTGTGGAAGCATGCAGCTCCCTCTGCTTCCTCAGGCCAGTGCTTGCACTTAACACAGAGCGTTTTTACTCTGTGTTAGAGTCTTTGCATCAAATGACTTTGTCCTAATCACTGCACTGCCTCCATTATCGCCCGCACAAACATTCCCTTCGGATCAACATACCGGCTGGGCCAGGAATCACACAATTGATGTTTTGCTTTCCACTGTCTTATCTAAATCCAGTTACTGCCCAAAATGAGACTAAGTCAACAGACATAATTGAATGAAAAGGCTGTGAGACAACCTGAAGATTTGTGGCTGTGTGTGTCCATGCAGGAGTTAATCACTGCACAAACATTTTTTCACAAACGGAGCCGGGCCGAGCGGGATCGGTTTCTCCTCAGCCTGGAAGCTCCCAACACGCCAGGGTTGTGCGAGGTATTGTTGGGGCTGGCAGGAGGATTTACACAGCAGCACAAACAATGTACCACCATGGAGAAAAGCTGGGGATGGACAATGGAGCAGCCCATCAGCAAACACTTCTGCTTGCTGCCTAGATTAGGAGATAGCAGAGATCCCAGAGTAATGGCCAAAAAGAATTGCTCCCCTGTAATTGCTGCTGTCCAGATATGTGAAATAGCCCTGGGAAACCTGCTGGGAGCTGCAGGTTGCCCCATGTCCTTGGCTCTTTCCGGGGGAGGCAGCTGCCAGACTCCTGATGGCCCCAGTGGTCAGCTCTTGCAGGCATCACAGGATTTTCCAGGCTGTACAGCCACGGCATTCCTTCTGCAGATCAGGAAAGGTCTAAATGAAACATGTGGGAACAGCCACACTGGGACAGATCCTTGCTGCACCTCTCCTGCTGTCTTTAATAGGACCATGAACAGACTCTATGGAAAGAACATTAAACCTGAACAGGGCCACAGCCAAGATCCAGTCCCCACTGTGACAGTGCTATACAAAGCCTCCCCAGGGCTGCAGGAGGAAAAGGACAGAGCCTTACCCTGCAGTTACAGCCTGCCCTGGCAAAATCTGTGCTTCTGCTTTTCCTACCACCTGCTCGGCTCAGAGGCCCCGTGTTGGCATCCAGTGCCGCCGCTGTTCAGGGAGGCTGCGGTGGGAATGTTCATGTTCACGCCAATGGTTCATCTTGGCCACTGCCTGAAGGGAGGCTGAGGCTGCAAACCTCCTAAAATAGACATTAAATATCTTCTAATACAACATGACTCACTACTTTCCTGGCTGGGAGGACTCTCTGGGCTGATGGAGAACCTGAATCAGGTTCTTCAGTAGGCAGTGACACCCTGATGGACATCTCAAGGTGACTTTGCCATGAGCCATGTAGAGACAAGAGCCATTTTAGCTGGGGGGCTGAACATGGATTTTGGCTGGAAAAGCTCATCTCCTGCTACAGAGAGACCCCATGCCTTGCACAGCCCACCCCCTCGTCACCACACACTGGCTTGGGGCCAGGACGTTTGGCTGTAAAACTGCAGCTTGTGCTGGTGTCCCTTAAAAAAAAAGAGGGCACTGACCCAGCCAGATTCTTCCTCCCAACAGGAGTTCTTGCCCTTTGGCATGCCACAGGAGCAGACAGCACAACTTTTCCAGCAAAGTCAGGAAGGATGGGAAAGCTGATGAGCTTTGTGTTCAGGTGCATGTGGCCAGAATGCTATGCAATGTCAAAAGAAACTGCTGCTGAATGCCCAGGATTTGGGATACAACAATAACACACAGCACTATATTTCATTCTTTTAACAAGTGCTGAATATGCAAAGGCTCCTTTCCCAGCTTCTGTCTTCATCTTGGAAGCTGGGGGAGAGCTGTGTGTATAATCATTTTCAGATGCCATCTACTTATATTGATTATCTGAGTAGGATGCATGAATAATGGCAGCTAATGCCAGAGCAGAGGTTGAGTGAAGCTCACTCCCTTTTGGGAAAAGCTGAAAGAAACCCACCATGTGAACGGGTCATTGAAAACAGCCTGGGATATATTCCCTATAGTCATTCCCAAAGTTCAAGGGCAGGAGAAAAAAGAGGAAAAAAAAAAAAAAGAAGCTGTCTCTGTGTTCACTAAACTTCTAATATCTGAAAGTGCTTAAAAAACCACTCACACTTTTTTTCATACACTCATGGAAAAACACACTAAGCTTTTGACTCGATGGTTTTGTTTTTCCAGCGAGTCCCTTCCAGGCTCCACGCGCCCTCTCACAGTCACGTCTGCTGGGTGAGCTGGGAGCTGACAAACTCGAGAGGAGTTCTCTGTGATTTTGCCACATCGGGTTTCAAGTATCAGCTTGCTGGAAGTGCGGTGGAGAGGGAGGAGGGAGGGAAGTGGTGTGAGCTCTGCCAGCACACCTGCACAAGCTTTGGGCTCTCCTGGACACTCTGTGTGCTAATGATGTATAACCTGCAGAGCCTGGCAGCTCGCTCGCTGAAGACTCTACCAGACAGGCTGTGCATGCCTCTGATTCCTAATTTCTTAAAACAAGTAAGAAACTACCCCCTACTCCTAGGCCCGTGCTGTAGGTGAATACCTAGGATGGAAACTGAGATGTGCTCAGCTGGGCAGAGCTTCTACCAAGGCAAGGAACAAATGGCAATTTAATTATGGTGTTTTAGGTCTATGTAATTTCTCTTACAAAGCAAAAGGAAGGAAAAAAGCTGAAAGAGAAACACAGTTCACTTCAGCTCCAATGTTCTGCTAATTTTTCTTTTCAGTATTAGAGATGCATCTGGATCCTATTTCTAATCCACTCTCAAAATTGCTTGAATTAAAATCCCAGATCACTGCTGTGTTTTCAAGTTGAAGTGTGCATAGTAGCCAAGGTTCATATTGCAATTTCTGGAGTTAAGGAATGATGAGCTCCAAAAGCGGAAAGTGTGCTGTATGCCTGAGTCTTGGGGAGAAAAAACCTGGTTGGCATCAGTGTTATTTGGAATTGGAGACCATCTGTAGAATAAACAGCCCTGAACTTCAAACATTTTACATGTAGTTCTGCCCACTGGAGCTGGTTGATGTGATAGAGCAAAGGCTGCCATGCCGGTGATGTAGGAATGGGAAGTGGTTCTTAATTAGAAAGCCTGGATATTTTTCAACTTTCCCCTGACATTTAAAAGTTCCCCCATTAGTTTGGAGCTTATTTTAATGAGACAATAACTTTCTGACTAAAACAGCACTTGCTTTAAAATACCTGCACTTTCTCTATTGCCCCCTGAATCCCAGCCCACCATCCTGCTTGTGTCTAAATCCAATAGTCTTGTTAGACTGGAAAACACCACAGGTCTCATGGAGTTACGAATCCCCATATTCTCTGGGCTTTCATCTCTGCCATGACAATTCCCAGCCTCTGCCAGGTGAAGCCAGCCAGCCAATATTTATGGAAAATGAACAGGCATTTCCAATGGCAGGCCACGATTATTAATTGCATCAGTTTACGTTGACATCCAAATGGACAGATCCAAGCCAAAAAATTGGAGTAATGGCTCCACCCATCTGCCACCCAAATGTAAACAAGCCAGCATGGTTAAAAAGAGGACTGGAAGTCAGGGCTGGGGCGTTCTCCTTCTGCTGTGTTACGGTGGAATAGCCAAACTTCCACACAACCTTCCTGCCAGGCAACTCATCCAGCCCTAAACTGACCTTACCTCACTCAGAAAGTTCAGCGGCTTCTCTCAGTATCAGCTTCTTTTTAAACAGGGATAGAAGCGCACTACTGCCAATAAGAGCAAGGGATTCTGTTGTGGAGGTTAGGTGTTGCAGGGTCATGATTGAAACCTGTTTAGTACCTAAAATACAGCTCAGCCCAAGGCATGGTTTGCCCTGGTGTTGTGTGTACATGTGTGGGCAGGGAAATAGCTGCAGAGGGGAAGGGAGTCCTGAGAAGAGCCCTGAACTTAGGCTTAAAACTTTCTTCCTTGCCCCTCTCCAAGTTGGCCTAAATTAAAGTATTCCCCAAATTACATTTCCAGTAAATTCCTAACCCTGAACAAAACAGCATCTGCTGTTTGTTGAGGCATCTTCGCATGCCATGGTTGATCCATTCCTCCTGGTACCATCACCTGGAGAAAAAGGATTCTGTTCAGCTTCCAGTTCCCATTCCTAACCATGAGAGCAGCTTGGCCTCAGCGTGGCCTGTGTCTGCATCTCTGGATACCACAAGCCTGCTCAGATGGGCTGGCTCAGAGGAGGGAGCTCTGGTGGAGCCCGGGGCAGTTCCTACCAGCGAGGGTCTGGCCTGCGAACGAACACTCGCACCTGCAGGGTGAGGACAAATAAAGGCCCACGCTCCAAAGCGTGGAGAGCTCCAGCCTCCTAAGCTGTATGAAATCCCACTTCCTCTCCACTTGTGCTAAATGTAAAAACAGAAACAAAGACACACACCTAAATAAACAGAAAAGCAGAGAGCAGGAGGGAAGGGAGGCCCTGGTGCACGCCAACTAGTACAGAGAGATGTTTTCTATTTGCGGTCCGCCGCGTCAGACCTTGCCATGTCACGTGGACCAGAATGTGAGTGGGAGACTTGTTGGACACATTGGCTTTACAAATGTCTCACAATTGCAGAAACACCTGCTTTACATTATTTTTTTTGCTGGTCCACAACAAAATTCCTCCCTGGTCAACAGTTCTCAGCAGACCTCCTTTCCTCCTTCTCTGTGGATGGCTCAGATCGCTGTTTCTAAATCCTGGGCCACCACAAGATCACACTGGAACCTCCTTCAGTAGGAGGGTGCATCAGAAGGCAGAAAGGCCAGTTCTGCTCAGAATTATGCCAAAGTGTTGGCCAGAGGACCAAACCCGCATGAGGCTGCTCATGGCCGGGTGGGGGGAGTGGGCAGAGGGGTTACCCAGCCCAAAGGGACCGGTCTGTCAGACCCATCTGTTTTCAGCATGAACCCCCTGGCCACACCTCTGCAACTCACACCACTCCAGCCACCACAAGTTATTGCTCTTGGTCTCCACTGCTTCCTGTGAAGCTGGAATGGGTCTGACACAGCATCCAATGAAACCAAAGGGAGTCTTTCCATTAACTCAATGGGCTCTGGATGAGGCCTAACATCTGTTTGGCCCTCTCTGTACACAGCACAGCCAATTTATTCTTTATCCATTCCTGGGCCTCTTTTTCCAATAGTATTCATATTTTTACTACTTATGGTTGTCATTAGCCCCACTAAGCACCACCCCAAGAAGGAGACTGCCTGTGCCCCTTTGGCAGCCAATCCCCTGGTGTGGCACAGGGATGAGTGCTGTGCCAACCCCTTATCATTTCAGCAGGGCTCTCCTCTCTCCTTGTTCAGGTTTCCAGCACATCCCTTTGAGCTGCCAAACTCTTCCTACGCCCTCCCCTTCCCACCAAGTAATAGGCTTGTTGTGCCATCTCTTCTATTGAAGACCTGATGAAGAATCAGTGCCGAAACCAAACAACAAGGTCCAAAGGCCTGTAAGACACCTGAAGAGCACTGCTGGAGCAGGGACAGGCTCTCTGAACAGACATTTCCACCTTGGTTGATGACAGCCCAGACAATGGGTTCCCTAAAGATCTGGAATCTCAGGGGGAACAGCCAACACTCAGGTCCTTTGTCTTGTATTGGAGTCCAGGGCTACAGCAAGAGACCAAGCAACAATTATTCAAACTGGCTGTATCAGACAACAGAATACCTTATGTTGGGCAGGGCCCATAAACTTCATTGAGTCCAACTCCTCACCTCCTCACAGGACTTTAAAATTAAACACAGTCACAAGCATCATCCAGACACTCACTGAACTCTGACAGGCTTGGTGTTGTTACAACTTCCCTGGGGTTCTCTCCCCACCATCCCCATATCCCCTCAAGTGTGAATTTGTGTGTTGTGCCAGTTCACAGCACTTCAGTTTCCATCCATCCCCACCAAATTTGTGACTCACATTGCAGAGACAATTATGGGACTGGGCACAGGTCTTCTCTTGGTCTTACAGTGACAGTGACAGCAACGGTCCACGAGACACCATCCATTCACTAAGCAATATGTAGGATAATTTTTTTATGACTTTGCAGAGCCCTTGGATTCCAGGATCTTGTTTTCAACCGGCACACATGGAATCCCATGCTGTGACATGCATGTCATTACTAAGCAGAGCAACAGCCTTCACTCAAAAGCCAAGCTGCTTCTTACAGCGGAAAAACAAGTCTCCAGAACTAAGTCTAGAGAGTCTTCCAGGCATGGATTCACGTGGGTCACTGCTGTTGCCTAAGTGAGAACCCCATGCAAAAATACCTCCCCAACATACCCCTGAAATCACATGGGTTTGGAAATGGGAGCGTGTTGCCTGAGGCCAGATGTGGGGACTGGCAGGCTGCTGGCACTGTGCAGAGGCACATCTGCATGTCAGGCAGTTACTCATTCCTGCATACTTCCCTGATAAAATCTGGATTGCCTAAAGCTGGTATTTTCACTCCAGTTTCCTTATCAAGGTATTTACCACCTCCTGTCTGTGTCTTGCAGACTGAGGGTGTTAAATGCTCCCTTATTCTCTCCCTGCATGGGTAACTGGAGCATGTAGGAGCTGGAGCTGCTGTCCAGGATGGGATTTCTAACCCCACCAGAGCAGGCAGTGTGTGGCTGCTGGCCTGGACTCCGTGGGATCTCACCCTCTTTGTACCTGGGACGTTTCTCTGTAGATCCTCATGCTGCCTTCCTGCAGCTGGTGGGCTCCTTCCTGTGTCTTGGGGCATTTGTTGTGGTGATTTCTGGTAGTCCCCAATCACATTTTAGAAGCTGCTTTGTCCTGTGCAGGGTTCTCTCCTGGTGTAGCTGTTGTACAGCTCTAGGAAGAGGAGAGTTCGGGATAAAGTTGTCTCGGGAACAACAGAAGCGTACATGGCACCTCAATAATGCACAAAACATCTTTTTCTCTCTAAGGCAAAAAGCAAGTCTCTGTCACTTAAACATCAATACTGAGATAGGCCCATGATCACACAAAGGTAAGGTGTACTTGGAATTTTGAGTGGTCCCTTTCCAAGAGCACCCCACACCTCTTTCCCACCCACTGCTGATATCTATCACCTATTTTAGACAATTGCTCTCACAACCCCCTCTTCCTTCAGGACAGCATCACCCTGAACCCTTCACGGGGTGTCCTTGAGGGCTCTGCTGTTCCCCTCTGAGCTTCATGAAAGGGGAAAAAGAGAGACACATTCTGAAACACAGTATCCTGAAAAAATATTCATTTCCTTGAGGAAAAATACTACTGGATTACTCATCTGGGAAACCTAAGCAACAGATCTGTTTCAGTTTGGTTTCACAAACAGGGGAAATATTTCATCTGCTTAAGAACAACATTTGTGGAGATTGATCAGCTGGGTTAACACTGCCTTGAGGGAGGATGTAGTTTATTTTGAGATGCTGATTCTACAGACAAGGCTGTCCTCAGCCCCTCCCATCAGCATTATGCTATAGGCATATAGCTTGTGCCAATTAGACTTAAAAGAATGCTTTTCAGCTAAATTCAAAAAGAATGAAACTTGGCTTCAGAAATGCCACCAAGTAATCTTAGCTCAAGAAAACCCCCAAGCTTTGCAGACTTCATATAGAAATATTTTCTTCTGGCATTTTTTGCTTCATTTTTGAATTGGTGTTTGGGATGCAGAAAAAAAAATCAGAACTATCACATGGGGTAGATTTCTAATTTGAAACTTCTGTCTTGATATAGGCTGGCTGAAGAAAGTGACATCTCCTCAGGTGTCGCAGCCCAGCTGTTACCAACTTGAGCAAACGTGTTTGCAAACACCACTACGCTGCCCCACACATGAAGTGCTCTTGGGATGCTGGACAATGCTTATGAGAGCCAGGGAAAAGACCTCTGCTGGCAGATGTCAGACTTGGATCTGAGGTTGTTGCCTCACTTGGTAGTGCCCATCCTGGTGAGAGCCCTCCAAACCAGATGGGCAAAGCAAACCCTGTCACTGGCAGCAGTCCAGAGGAGCCAGACAGGGTTCACAAGTTGGTTTTTCCCTCCCCCTGGTGTTTGGACAAGCAAACATTGAAATCAGGGACAGGGCTGCAATCAGCGGTGGTGTTAATTGGGTGCCAACTGCAATGAAGCCAGGATGACAAGGACACGCCTGGGACTGTATCCTGCATCCAAGCTCTAACTTCCTTTGCACTCTCCCTCCCACTGGTATTAAATCTAGGTAGGCTAAACCAGCTCAGGACATGGCCACTCTTGCTGCAATTTCTCCTTGGACAATCAGGAGCTGCTGCAATATTTTGGAGGGGTTGTGCACCTGCTGCAACCCCTGCCCAGGGGCTCAGAGCGTGGGGAGAAGCAGCCCAGAGACCCCTGGAGCCACAAGTACAGGGAAGCAGAGACTTTTGCCCTGCCCTGCAACCTCCAGAGACAACGCATGAGAATAAAACACAGGGAACCATGTAGTGTGAGAGAGTAACTCAAAAATTACTCCTGTAGTGAAGAAACCACATAATATATTCAAGATGTCAGAGGTTAGCCATGGTGCATGTGAATCATGCTGCAAATACCTCACCTTTAACTCTGCTGTTGTAATTAGATTACAAAGTTTTTATTACGGTTTTAAATTCTGCCTTTATAGGTTGCTGTCCAGCTGTGCACTTAAATCTGGTTTTATCACACTTTCTGAGCTCATCACATTTAATTCTGCCCCTACAATGCTGGATTAACTTTAAGGGTCGCTGAAGTCAGAAGTCACTCACCCTTGCCCTACTAATGGATTCACAGCAGCCCTGCATGGCCCGAGCAGTGACGTGTACAGTAACCCAAATTCATCATGGGGCGGAGGGGAAGGCAAGGGGGGGGTGTTTGTTTATTTACTCCTCTGCTGGGTTCGCTGTCGGGACATTTGCAGATTACTGCATCAACGAGGTGTTGTTTACCTCCTCCTGTAGGAGCCGGTTGCAATGCAGTCAGCCCAGCACGGCTCTCAGAGCTGAAAGGGAGGATATTTAGGTCTGCCTGGGAGAAGGAGATGGCTGATTCATGAGGTCCACAGACCTGTATCACCTGAGGAAACACCAGCTCTCTCCATCCAGAAATGACTCCTTCTGAGCTGCCCCACTCGCTCCTGCCACAACTCCCAGGCCTGCTATTTTGTGGGTCCCATCTCTGACATTTGAAGCAGTCCCAGAAGAAAAAAACCTATTTTTTTAGTCTGAAGATGACTTCTTTGTTGTTTCCTATCATCAAGAAAGCAGAACAGGGCACAAATGAAACTCTTCATCTAAACAACATTCACCTCTAGGTTTTTATCTCAATCTGGTTTTATTCTCTGATGAGCAAAGATCTGAGAGGTTGGTGTTAGATACCACCAAAATAAGATGATTCATCGCCTTGAAAAAATCATCCAGCAAGAAAGCAAATAAACATTTTACAAAGCAAATAAAAATTTAAACATAAAAAACCCCACCAAATCATCAAAAAATAAGGTGCTGAAGGTGCAAGTGATTTACATGAAGTCACAGGGAGTCTGAAAGGGATCTGGGAAATCAAACTTGCTCCAGTGGAAAAGACATTTCTCTCTTTCTTGCTGAGGAATACTTTATTAGGCCAGACCTGAGCCAGAGATGGGCAGCATGGAATCTAGTGGAAAGTGGAGGGCAAGCTGTCACTGAGCAATGCCATGATAATTTTTGACCTTTGTCTTTCAATGACTAGACACATTTTTGGAATCAAGGTTAATAATCTTCAGCAATATACAACCTTCTTCCAAGGAATGTGTGGTGATTAGGGCAAAGAATTTCACATGGTCACAAAATATCTATCTCAGAGTCCTGGGCTTATAAAATACTCTATTTCCTCCATTAATTGTGTCCACGTGGAGCTGTAACTAAGTAGCTGCAACAAATAAAACCAAAGTAATATTGTTTCCTTTTAAAATATTTCACTTAATTTGTGGAAGAGGTTTGGGCTCATTAAAAATAGGCCATCTCCCATGAGGGCTTTTTCCTTTTCTTCTGCGAGCCTCTGGCCCAAAGCTCAGTAACATGTAGAGCAGCACGTTGCTCCTTGGCACAGCCCTGGCTGGAGCCGCTCTCCCGCTCGGCTCCGCAGCTCCTGGGCAGGCAGAGCTCGCTTGGCCAAGCAGCTCCTGATGTGCCATTGCCCTGAGAGCAACAGTCCCTGACTGAAATTTCCTCCTTCCCTCTCCAGCTCATTAGGAAACTCCACTCCTTGCTCCCATGGAAAGATGTGATTGTCCCAATCCCTCTGTTTCTTCTGGGGAAATGACAATATGCTGACCACAGCCAGAGGCACAAGCAAAGCCCAGTCCTGAGGTAGAGTCTATCTGAAGGCACCATGCAGGCACTTGGCTGCTCCTGGTGGATCTCAGACTGTTCCCTGCTCCTCCAGAGCAAGCTGTGAGTCAGCTGCATCAGGGTGACACCAGGAACTGCTGTCTCGTCACTGGACTGTGACAGTGCCTTTCCCTGAGCTGATGTCAGTCACAAAACGGGCACAAAACACACAAGACAGAAGTAAAAAGCAACCTGGAGCAAGGGTGCCAGACTGCCAGCAAAACCTCCACAAGACAACAAGTGATTCCACATTCCTTCCCTGGGGAACGTCATTTTTCCTCCTTCACTGGGGTATCTTTTCCAAGTGCACTCCTCCAAAAGGTTGCACCCTAAACCAGTACTCTCTCTAAGCAAAAAACCGGCAGATCCGGTGATTCCGCAGTCCCTTGTGAACTCCCCTACTGCTGTGCTCGGGCCTGGAAAGTGCTTGTGCTGCAGTGGGACTGGGGCAATGCCCCCAGGGTGGGTGAGGGAAGGGTCTGACCAAAGGGGGCCAAACAAGCTCACATTTGCTGAAGTTAGGGAAAGCTTAGGGCAGAAGCTGAGATCGTGATCTCTGCACTGGCACATTTCACAAGCTGCCCTGTTGGCACCAAACACCCCTCCCTTCTCCCCCATTACTAACGTGGCTCCAAATGCTCATTGGGTATCTGGGACAGATGTTGTGGTATGCATGCTTCAGCTCTGTCTTATGAGGACATTTCCATAAAATTAGAACCCGTGATCCCTCTCCCAGTTTCTCCTTCTCTCTTGTGGGCTCAGTCACACTGGAGAAGAATTTATGCCAGTGTTACCAGGCAACAACCAAACTATTCATGAGAGCATCCCAGTCAAAAGGAGTTCAGAGGCTCCCCCAGTGCTGGGTCACTCCAGTTCTTCTCACTGGTTTTGTTGTCCTTCTAGGGGGAAGCCACATCTGGAAAATTACTGATGTCCTGCTGTTCACTATGGACACCACTGGGAACTGGCATATGGTCTTGTAAAGTGTGATTAGATCTACAAAGTAAACCCTCATCATGACCTCTCTCAAGGTCTTTAAAAACACATTTCCCTAACTGCTATGATTATATCCAAATTCTTTCATTTTGGTAATAACAACATCATCCACAGTTTCCGCTCTCCCTCCTCTTTTTTCTGATCGTAATCTTGTTACTCACAATAGGAAAATCATTCCACAACTCTCTTTTCTCCCTGTGGACTTGATCTCTGAGCATGAACACTCTCCTCCCACCAGAAATCAGTATAAACATAAACAGCTCCTCTGCTCTGGATGAGGTGTGGGGCTTTTCTGGACCATATGAAAAAGTCACTGTTATCAGACTCTCACTGACATCATCACCATCATCATCAGTATTATTATTGCCTATGTTAGAGTCCCCCTTAGAGATGACAGTCAAGACAAAGGCCTGATGAGTGTTCAGATGCTGTACAAACACAACATGAAGGCACTCTGTGCCCTCCACAGCCCGAAATACCTCTGACACTCTTAAGAGCCAGCTCAATTAACCTCCTGCCTCTGCCATTCCTCTGCTGCCTCTTTGTATGATTTGAATTCTTCCTTCTACAGCCTCTGTGATCACCAGCACTCCTGTACCAAATTTGTCTTCTCAAAACACAGCAAAAACCCAGAATTGCCATCACTCAGCTCCACCAAACACTCACAGCAAATGACTGGGATGGGGTGAGGTTTTGCCCAAAATCTTGTCCCCACCATGAAAGCCATGGGAGAACTTGAGTGGGAAGGAGATTTCTGCCCCAAGTATGTTTATTCCAGAGTATAATGTTCTGCTCCAGGCAGGCAGGCACCAGTCCCAGATGACTTCAAAAGAATTAATTCAGGATCGCCTCTGAGCCCAGGGGGAGAGCTGGACCTGCCAACTCTGCAAGGACCAGTTTAGGAACTGCAGAACCTGGGAAAAGGCATCTGACCACAGCAGGAGAACTCAGCCTAAGTCATTCTAGCATTCTCTGAAGGACAATGTGCAAAACTCACATACCTGACTGGGAGCTGTGCTTTGCTTCTATCAGATCTGTAAAGAATCATGTGATGGTGTTAAATATTTAAAACATTATGATTGCAACAGAATATCCCACTTGGATGAATCATGGGAACCAGAGGTAAAAATATGCAGCAGCAGTTCCCTGTGCAGTGGGACTGTGCTTGCAGGTCACATCTGTCTATACAGGCATTTTCTGGATCATGTTCTCCGGGTGTGTTAAATGAAGATATAAATGAACACTCGGTTGGAAGGCCCGAACCATTTGACTTTGATAAGATTTTATCTTGATGAACACAGAATTGATTGACATCTCATATTTCTTGGGTTTAATGAGCTCATAACTGCACTTTAATTGGTTTAATTACCAGGGCATAATATTGCAGGTATGTAATGCAGACCTGTAATATTGAGTTGTACAATATATTATATTTGCTGTACATCGTAAATTACAACATGCAATATAACACAGCTTTTCATGAGAATTATTACCAGGATTATCAGTAGTGAATATTCAGCAACATGAATAGAAATTTCCTTTAAGTAATGTCTTCAGGATTTGCCCTCCTTGTATAAGCTTCTAAGAACAACGTTCATCTGAGGAAAATGTGAAGGCTGTGAAATATGAAATTATTTCTAGGCTAGGGTGGGATTTGGCTTCAGAAAGCTCAGGGTCTAAGTTCCTCCAAGATGTTTAGGCACCTCACTCCCATTTCAAATTTCCATGTTTGCGTCAGAAATACAGTTTTTCCTCTAGCTTTTTCCAAGGCTGGCTCAACGCTCACAGCATTTTCTCAATCTATTTATTGTCCACATTTTGGAAATTACTGTTAACAGTCCCCCAGTGTTTTCCTACTATAATTGTTTGGATCTCTCCAGTGACACAATTAGCAGCTGGGAGAAGCACCGGAGTGTGGAATTGCGTCTTTAATTATCTTTCCATTGTGAGCAAGGATGCCATGCGCCCAGGCAGTTATTACACCTGACAAGGACAATGTATTTACAATGGGTGTTTATACAGGCTAATTCCTTACAAAAATACCTTAACAGAAAGTGCTCCACCTGCCTCATGTTCCCTATCGCAATTGCTAATTAATATTATTGTGCTGAAAATGATCCCATCAACTAAAGCCTCTTCTGTCATAACTGCTGCTCCCTGCCCAGCTATGCCTAATTAAACTGCTGCTGACTCACTCAGCAGGAAGGATGTTCAGCAGACCTGGTCTCACTGCTGTTTTACAGAGTCTCTGCTCAGCTCAGCCTCCCTGAGGCTGCCTTGGCTGCCTCTACTCGACTCCTGCTGCTGACTCAGGGTCTAAAGCCATAATCAGGTTCCTGGTAAAGTTTGGGTTTAACTGCTCAATAGAGCTGGCCATACACATACGTTGGAAGCCAAGCACCATCTGATTCCCTTTGCCAGTCACACTGGCTAAAATATAGCTGTGAGGGCAAAATTATTCTGCAGGACACTGCTCACGCAGCTTCTGTGTATTTGTCAAACTAAAATGTTTACGCTGGTGGCATAAGTAAGACCTGAGCCTTCAAAGTGAACCAGAGTGAAATTGCTCTGCCGTTCTCTGGGAGTTGTGCTGGGGACTGGGGTGAAAGGCTGCCATCAGTCCCAGAAGGGTCCGGTTCAGTGATCTGGGCTTGTCTCTAGGTGTGTGAGGACACAACCAGGAGTCTAATGGGATTGACAAAAGGACATTACTCACCCCTCGGGAGGCCGCCTCCTCTGCCAAACAGCTCCTGCGTGGCCCAGCTCAAATTGCAAAAGCTGCATGCTCTTCTGTTTCTCATCTGTAACAGACAGATAATTACAGAGGTGCTAAGAGGATAAACGTAGTAAAGTCTGGAAGGAGAAAAGAGCAGTAGGAGAGATGGGGCATGACCAGCTGCTCTTGTCTTGGGCACACCTGGGCTCTGCAGTGACACAGACGGGGCTTCTGGCCAGCAGGAAAATCAGTCATGACATCCCCGTGGCCAAGGGGGCTGGGTGAGGGCTCTGAGGGCACAGGGTTGTCCTCACCAGCTTTGCTTTAGCTCAGCTACTGATGTAGGACTCAGCCTTTTTTCCTGGGGAGCAGCTCTGCAGTGCACATCACAGATAAATTCTAGGGGAATGTAATGAAATCCTGGGGAGGGATGGCAAAGTAAGAAACCCTCTGCCTTTGAACAGGTAAAGCATCCAGGCTGCTCCTTCTGGAGCTAACCACTAACAACAAAAAGAAACAGAAAAAGGGAAGCAAACTAAGCTTAAAAATTGAATGCAACTTCCAGTGTATGAAATTAATCAGTTAATCAAACAGGCTAAAGGAATAAGAAAGATAAGGAAAAATGAAGACTTTTTTACCCTCATGAAATCAAGGGATTCCTGTGAAGAGCAGGAGAGGAAATATTTACTCCCCAAGAAAGGCAACAGTGCTGCTGTGAAATGAAGCAGCTGGTCAGCACACTGTGTCTGGGCATCTTCAGCACTAACCAGGATTAAGGCACTGCAGATAATGTTCCCAAAGCACCCTGGGACCCCCTGCCCACGAGGAACACCATAACCTCAGAATTCTCCCTCTGTGGCAAGGCCCTTCTTCCTCCTGCCTTTGAAGAAAGGCTGGGAGGTGGCCAGGATTCCCCACAGTGCCTTTACATCCCAGACACATGTCCTCTATGGAGCCTGGGGCTGCCAGGAGAGCTGAAGATGTGCAGCATCACATTGGACAGCACTTGCTACTGTCACTAATAATAACGATAATAGCAAAGGGTAGGGAAAAAATAATACTGAAACTTCCTTCCAACCTTGAGCTCTGTGTGGGATAGCAAGGATTCCAAAGGGCACTTGGATCCTGCTTTGTCTGAAGCAGTAGTAAATAGAAATGGTTGGTGAAGCTACTGAATAACCATATATGTATGTGGTTAACAGGTTAAATATAAGGAATACACATCTCCTTCTTTAAAATATGCCAAAAGGGAATCACTCAGCAAAGGAAGATTGCTTTTTTTGACTGCACTTTGCTTTGGAAGGAAAACATCCAGAAGAAAAACAAAAATGTCAAGAGCGCTGCAATTGTGCCATTTCAAAATTTACAGCATGAAGCTTTTGGCTTTTTTACCTTCAAGTTTTCATGCAGATTGTTTTATACAAGACCATGGAAAGCAGGAATGGAGACAACTGACCTCGGCTCACTTTTCAGGAGAGAAGGTAGAAGAAGAGTTTTTCTTCTGGGGTTATTCTTGAACTCAAGTCAGGCTTCAAAATTCCTTCTTGTCAGGGATTCCATTTCCAGTATTGCTCATATGTCTCTCTCTGTGTCACCACGGTAGCCACCCATGAAATCTCCTGGTGTGCCAGTTCTCCCAGAGCCCACGGCCACAGCTGTGGAAAGGGAGGCAAGGAGCAAGGAGGTGACTTTTGTAACTTAGTGGAGAGCATCACTGGCAGCAGTAGGTGATGAGCTGTATATTGTGACTGCAATCTGCAGCTCTGCCAAAAAATTCCCCTTTTCTACTGCACTTTGAGCCAGCCTGGGTAATGACAAGGAGTCTTTTGTTGCCTTTTGAGGAGCTGGCTGTTGGTCCAAGCTCTCTCACTCTCATTAAGGAGGCAGCAAGGGGGGAGCAGAGCACCGATCCCAGCGAGAACACGTGTCCTAGGCTGGCCCATCTGCAAAATAATTCTGAGTGTCATCCAGGCCAAAAGCTGAGTCTGGGATCAGACATGGCTAAGTTCCCTCACCACAGCGGCCAGAGCAAGCGTGGTGACAAGTTACAGGAAAGGAAACGGAAACGTTTTGGGGTGTGTGGCATAGAGAGTGACATCTGTGGCAATGGGCTCATCAGCTGAAGGATTTGGTGCAATACACATTGCGACAAGGTTGCATTCTCAGAAATCCATGGCTTGCCAGAAAAACAGATGAAATCAGACTGGCTTATGATTTGATTTGATTGCTTCCAAACTCATCTTTAATCTAAGTTCTTTTCATGGTCATCACAACAGGGCCTGCTTGAATCTCGGGGCCTAATCCTCAGCTGGTGCAAGCTGGAGTGAGAATCCATTTAACTAAGGGAGCTTTGCCTTGCCAGTTTACATCAGATTGTGGCTATATTTAAGTGTAGGTCATTTAGAAATATGCAAGTACTTATTTCCAGCTATACTTTATGAATAAAGCAAATAAATCTGAAACCAGAATACACAGCATCCCAGTTAATATTTTCTTCTTGAAGGGATAAATATGATTAATGAATCACTTACACTGTAACTCAGGAAACCCATCAAATGGCATCAAGGTCTCCTCAGCCCATCTTTTCCCAGGAAGAGATATCCAGAAAATTGTTCACTGTGCTTAGAATGGTGGCAGCCCAACGTGCCACCTGGAGAGAAACTGTAGGAGAGCAAAGGAGACACTGCTCATCTGCAGCCTCTAGAACCTTCCACATCCCAGCTCTGTTGCTGCACTTCCACCATCCCTGCGTTGCCACTGGCTCCTTCCAGGGTACCCCACAGACTGAGGGGGTGCAGATCCCTTGAAATAAATGGGGCCCTTTCAGATTTTACTGGATGAGGATTTGGCCGTGGGATTCAGACAATTCCTGGCCTCACAATCTCATGAAAGAAGTCAGATGAAAAATGTATCTGAAAGGAACAAAATCTCGAACAAACACTGGGTCCTTCCTCACATTTCAAAACTGGTCAGCTTAGCTTCCAGAACCTCAAACAGCCCCTCTCCAGACAATTTTGCAGTGTCAGGGAAGAAGACCAACCATGATTTGTCTCACCGCTGTAATTTGCTAATTCTGAATAGGCCGCTCATTCAAGAGGGAGCACAGATTAGGAATTGTGATTCTTTATCTCTGGGGTCAATTCCACTTCCCACACCGTAATTTCCACCCATGGCGGATTGCTTTGACATCAGCCCCATAGCCCTGTGTCCACAGGAACATTCTCCAGTCACAGGAATAGTCACAATACATGAATAAATGCATTTCCCCAGAAAGGGGAGACTGTTCATAACTTAAGGAAGAAAAAAGGGGATTGCTTGGATTGAACATAGTTCAGCAGGTTGGAAGAAGCAGCAGCAGTTCCCTGAAAGAGGGGGAAAAGGGAAATAAGTTTTCAGACCCAGGGATCAGCAGCTCTTTCACTGTCTTTTGGCAGTAGCTGCTAAAAACCTCGGTGCAATGGTCTCCAAACAAGACTAAAACCTCTAGCTAATATTTGAGCATCAAGAAAACAAACAGTGGTACCTGATGAAGTCCCGAGTAAGAGAAATACTGATTTCGTTCTATATTTTGTTGTTATTTTGGAGTTTTTTAACATCCTTTGCACTTGATAATTGTCTCCCTCGGCGAAAGCGGTCACATAATATAAGGTGGAGGCAAAAGAGCTACATTATAAGCCATAATTACTGCTGTTTCACAATTAGTAGTTCTATTTGAAGATGTTTTGAGTAAGATTTATGGTATGTTCTCTAATTTTTAATTTATAATTATGAGGAAGAAACTTAGCCTTGAGTATTTCTTCTCTAAAAAGTTTAAAATAACATATAGCATAGTTTTGGTCTGTAGAGAGGGATACAAAAACAGGAAAAAACATGTAGAAGAAAGTGATAAGGGGTTTTTTTTGTGTGTGTAAGCAAGGTTTAAATGGAATAATTAAATTTACCATAATCAATAAAATGTGTGAGTCGAGTTTATTGAAGTGGCTATTTCCCATTGCATAATTTCCCTAGGGAACTTTCATTTTAAATTCAAAAATAAAAAAATAATAATTATAAAAACAAACCCCTGAGCACTAACTGTAAATATGCCAGCATATGTGTGAGGTTAAGAAAAGCACGAGCCTACACCCAGGAATCAAAGAGGGGCTTACCACTGCTTTGACACTAATTGTAAAAGCTGAACATTTTCTAGAACCATAATCAAATCTTAACTGCCATGGGGGACTCATTCAGCAGCTCACAGTAATTCTAATAAGATGCAGAGCCTTTCACCTTTAGGTCACCAGTTCAAACCCACTTTGGGTTGGGTAGTAAACAGAAGGCAAATCCCGAGCCCTGTGAAGTACCAGAGCATCCAGAGAAGATGCCAGAACAGCTTTTGGGCAGGAGTGGGAAAGGGTTTCCATGTCATCCATGTTTCCCCTGGGACTGATGCACCCACCTTCTTGGAGGGCTCATCTTCTCTCTCTAGGTCTCAGATCCTCAGATCCCTTCTGGAAGGGGGATGGGGAACCCTTCTTGGTCCATTCGCTCCATTTCAGCAGGAGTCTCCTCAGGTGCCCCAACGCTCCTACCCCAGAGACCCAGAATCGCCACAGGGTTTTCCAACACTTCTGTAAAGGCCTCTTCCAAAAAACCATGAATCATGGGATCATCTCTGTCCCACTTCCACAATTCCTCTTCATTAATGGGTTCATTTCCATGAACACCTCATGGAAAACAGATGGATCAAACAGGGAACTGGAACTACCAGGCCCTCACCCTGCTGACCTGGCCGCAGCACAAAGAGCTCTGACAACCCCAGCAGCACTTGAAAGCCAAAGCTCAACCCTCAGCTCAGCATTTTCAGGAAGAACTCCTTGCATCACTCTGAGCTGCTCCCACAGGAAGTCTCAGCTCCAGCTGAGGCCCTGGCACTGCCTACAGCCCCACAGTACCTGAAGTTTTGTCACAAGCACCCCCAGGCCTGGACAGATCCTGGCATCTTCCTTGAGGAAGCCATGGACATTGGTGCTGTGTGAGTATCAAACAACAACTACCCAATCCAAGCAGCCTGGAGACAGATTTGCCTGTGGCACGGATGGCAGCTGTCCCTCAGACACAACTCAGAGGCTGCTTTATGGCCTATGGCTGTAGGATGCAACCCGAGCTTCCTGGCTGCGATGCCGTGTGCATGCGTGTGAGGGAACAGAATAGTCTGAGGCCTTAATTGTGTCTCGTGTTACTACAGCTGAGAAGTTGAGGAGCTCTAAGGAACAATTCATTCATTGTCCTCTACACATCTGGGCTAATGTTTCCTCCTTGGAGTAGGCTGTACCAGCGTGTTCCCTCTCTGCTCACCACAAGCCAGCAGTGCCAATTTCCCTCCATGGCAGCTCCAGTGACAGCTGTTTACTTGGAAGCTCATGAATTTGATATATGGGTGCTAGCCACAAATTAATGGAATACTTTCCAGATGCAATGTCTTTAAATATTCAAACAATAAGCCAAAAGCACTAAGCTGTCTTGACCTTTTTTTTTTTGTCTCAACTCTGGATGTCTCTCAGAGAAGATGTAAACACAATGCCTTGTGCCACTGACCAGAATGTTTCAGATGTCTGAAGGGCCAGCAGTGGCATGAGGTGCTGGGTGGGAGATGGCTGATGGTCTTTGTCAGCCAAACCCAAAATGGCCAAGAAGGCAAAGTTAAGCAAAAGGAATCCTTGAAGCTGAGCCATGGGAGGTTGTCTCGCCAGCCTGCTCTGGTGAGGGGCTGCGTGTGCTGGCCTGGACCCTGAGCTCAGGGGAGCTGCACAAGCTCCAAGGAGTGGCTTCCTAAAACATCTCCAGAGCCTCATCTGGAATAGTTCAAAGCAACAACAGCAGTCTGCTGAGGATATTTAGTGGGCAGTGGACCAGGACCACCAAAACACCTTCAAGCTCTCCTTGCCAAGCATTACCTAGGAATCCTTCTGAGCAGAGGAGTGGAGACCCAGCTCAGAGATGGAGACAAGACCTGCCCAGGTGTGCCTTTCTGCCCAGCACAACTTTCAACAATAGCATCACTTTGTGACCTCAGTTTGCATCCATAGCCACCCTAATGCCGAGGACTGGGACAAAAACAGCTTTGAGGACAAAGATCAGCATTCAGAAGTGAGCAAAATTGCTTTGGGAGTGCTGCAACTTTGACTGTTATCTTTTCTGCTGGAAGCTGACAGCAGGTCAAGCTGAAAACATTGGTGAAGTGGAATGGCTATGCCGAAGCTGTGTGGTGATGATTTATACACCGCAGAGCCGGGCCAGGAAGCAAAACTTAGTTCTTGGCCAACTTACATCACTTTTTCTTCCCTCCTTGCATTTTCTTTGGCATTTTCTTCTTTGCATTCACTTATTTTCTTCCACTGAAATTTAACTTGATCTGAACGTTGGGCTACCAGGATATGGATTTTCTATCCAGTAGTTAAAGGGAGGAACTTTCTTACATACTTTTATCTACTTAAAAATACCAACAAACATGGGCTGTGTGGCCTTTGATTGGAGGAAGGCAGGGGAGAGCTCCAAGAAACCCTGCCTGAATTTGAAACCAGTTCAAGCCCGAAATGCCTGTTTGAAGATTTCTCCTTTATTCCCTCCAATGCTGTTATTAATTAGAGAATGAATAGCCATTACAGTTATCAGGAACTTCATGGAACTGAAAAATTCAAGCTCATTATCTTATGGGAGGAAAATAAACATCATTTTACAAGGTTTTTAAAGCAACAACAGTAATAACAAACCACCCCAAACTCCAGTCCACAGGCAGAATGGACATCTGCTAGAAAAATATGATTATTCCCCCACCCACCACCCTCAAATTTAGGGATTTGTGGAATATGGACCTTGCCTAAAGTTGCTTGGCAGAAATCCCCATCTTAAGTTCTTATTTAATGAAATCATGTGGTAGTAAATCAAACACAGAAACAGGAATAAGTAAATCCACCACATCCTTTGAAAACAGTATGGTGTGACTCCATCACCTCAGGGTGCCTGGGCAAGGAATTATCTGTATTTGTCAACCAAAAAGCAATCATCCAACAGCAACCCACCTTTTGTGTTCACCTCCAAGTGCCACATGAAAGGTGGCAAACCAGTGTCAAACACCAAGAGGGAAAGCAGGCAAAGAACGGGAGGACAACATCAACATCGTGTTGTAACAACCAGGAGGTTGTCATGATTTAGTACCTACTAAATCTGGCAGAACTCTCTACCCAGATTCTCTCTCTGTGCCTTTCTCCATGCCCTGGGTACCCTCATGAGCTTCAGAGCCTGAGAGAGGTCCTGGGTAGACTTTGTCAGCTGAGAAATTCATTATTTGGTCCTACAGAAACCATGTCTGCGGAACTGACAATATTTGCAATGATTGATCCCGACTAAATATGCTTCCATTTTCTGTCCCATCTTGCCTCTTTTCCCCCAGAAAAGAGATAGTTGTATTTTGGTGCCTAAACTCTATGGAAAAAGTAGGTTCAGTGAAATTTTCAACTTTTTTTGAAGGAAACTTAGATGTCACCTGGAAAGTTATGACAAAAAATATACTTTTCTTGTCAACATTTGCCGTAGGGGTATGAAAACATGGATTTCATTCACTGATATGTCCAAGAAAGCAATTTCAGAAGAGAGATCTTCAAATAATATGTACAAAGAGTGTGATCTTGAAAGCAGTTGAAAAATGCAGTGTATCAGATGCTGCTAGGTGCCCACGGTGACCCCCAATCCACTCAGATTGCTGTGGCTCAGATTTACTCATGGCTGCCACTTGGAATTAACTTGGTCACTCCATGTTCCACACATGTGGAACCCCTCATCTCTCCAGTTTTTAAAATGAACTTCAGTGATGAAATACGCAAAATTTGGTATCCTACCTCATCTCCTGACATTGTCAACTCCTAATTTAAGGGTTTTATTTTTATAACTTGGATGTACTAAGATCATGGTGTTGTGCCTGTCGGTGTGTCCTGGATCCATAACTGTTTTGGAGCTGTGATTCATGACTGTGAAATCCACGTGAAAGAAACTTCCCAGAAATCCCAGGATTTCTCAGAATCTCTGACTGAAGGCCATTTAAGAAGATATGACTCTGTAATTAACATTTTCTGAGGGAGTTAAAAAATATAAACAGCTCAAACGTGGCATTTTTACAACCTTAATAAACCCAAAGGCAGCATTTACCAGGTACACACTCTAAGGACAATAAAAAGGTCGCTATGGAGGACTTCATTTGAACTTTAGGTTGTATTTGAACTATTTTTTGTTTAGGCTGAATTTTTCCCTGTATTAAATTCACAGCACAGTTCTAAAAAAACCAACAACAGCAAAAAAAACAACCCCCCCTCCCCAAAGACACACATTCTGAAATTAGCAAATACTCAAATATTTTTGTTCTTACACTAAGAAATTTGCTTGTTTATTTAAATTTCAAATTCCATTTGTTTCCAAATGTTTTTTCTTTCATTAAAATGGTAAATTCCAAACATTTGGAGCTGAACAAATGATGCTTTTTAACCGCAATTTTTTTCTCCTTTATTCCATTTACTTTAAAAAACCCCAAAATTGAGGATAATGATTTGCTCCTGCACTGCCCCCCCTACAGAAGGTGCCGTGCCATTACCATGAGTTACTGTGCCCTGTCAGATACGATGCTCTGGGATTTGGACTCAGGCTTCACAGGCTAACCCCATTTCAGAGCAAAGAGGAGATGAATTTGGAATGAGCCCTCTGAGCTGACTGAGATCCTCCTCCTGTGGCAGCAGGAACTGGTGCAGCCATCAGGGTGGAAGAGAGTCCCGTGTAACCCTACTCGAGCTCCGGAGCAACACGAGAATTACATTTTATGGCTCCTGCAGAATACTGGGGGATACTAATTTTACAGGTGCATTCTAGCAAACTGCAGTCCCTAATATCAGAATGCCATTAAAAATAATGCACTCCTTATGCCCAGGCAGTTAATTTAATATTAAATCAATAAAACATTTACTAGAGCTGGTCAGGGGCCTGGCTGCTGACAGCAGACTCAGCTCACGGCAACAAACGTCTCCTCACCCTTCACAGACAGCTGCTGGTTTATTGTGGAAGACGTCTTTGGTCCTGACAAACAGCCTCTCTAAGCCCTAATGAGTGCAGAAATTCAAAACATTTGTGGGACATTTATTAGCAGGAAAATACACCAGCCTTTTGGGAGATTTGGATCGACAGCAGCAATCAGCTGTGGGCCGAGTTCAGTCCAGCACGTGCAGGGAACACAAAGTGACTTTCTTGGCTACAGGGAAACGGATTGGAGCTCTTTCCAGTTGGTTTCATCTCTGGGATATGGAGACTGGGGTGGAAGCTTTTCCCTATGATGAATTTTCACTGGAGGAGTCATTTTATGCTCCACCAGATTTCCAACAAAGTCCCGAGATGGCAGAGGTCACTGGGATGGGATCCATCACATCCTATCTGCTGTTGAACATGAGTGAATCATCTGGCATGGTCACCTTTCTCTCCCCATGGTCATTTCCAAACTAACACAAGCACAGAAGACAGGATTTTTCCAGTATACCTGACAGGCAACGTGGTACAGTGACATTAAGAGGTAAAACCAGGGAACTGTTTTGTTCTTTGTTGCTTGGTTTGGTCTTCAGCTTATTTTCATAAAAGAATAGAGGTTAACTTTCTACCAAGAATCTGAGAAGCAAAGCAGAACTTTTAGGGCAACTGCAAATGACACAACAAATAAATGATAACAACAAAAAAGATTAAAAATAGGAAAAAACCAAAAATTACCAAAACAGAAAGAACTGACCAAGGTCCCAGGGAGCAGCAATCTGGCACTTCTCTCTGAAGAATGAGCAGATATCTTCTACCCAAATGGTTTTGTGTTGAAAGTGCAATTACTTGAAAAAACCCTGCACATTTTAGCTTCCTATCATTGTTCTCAAAAGGCTGGATCTGTCCTGAGCCGACAGAGCTCCAGGGACCTATGGCTAAGATCCTTCACTCAAGAAAGCAGATCTGGGACACTGATTTCCATGAGAGTGGCAGGAAGCACTGTTTTAGGCACATTGCCCCAAACCCACTCCCAGCAGACTCGTCTCCAGCACCGAGGACGCAGGTACTGAGGTGGCAGGTGGAGCCATTTGGCCCAGGCAGGTGTCTGCCTGAAGGCCAAGGTGCTTCCTGTGCCTTCCCTGAACCCTGAGGCTCAGAACCCTGAGAACCAACTCGGAGTTGTCCTGACCCTGCTGATGTTGTTTGTGTGGGGAGTGGCCCCGCCACGCTCACGGAAACGCTTCAGCCGTAACCCACAAAGCCAAGCCTGGCCAGAATTAATATTCAACTCAATCCCTGGGAGCTTCCCTTGGACATTAGCATTCCAGCACATCTAATAGGATGAAAACAAATTTCATGCCATGAAAGCAGAAAACTGGGTGAGGTCTGGGAGCATAGTTAGGATGTGGTTTTCATAAGCTCTCAGTGCTGGCCTAACTGCTCCGATTACAGTCCAGGAGTAAGAGTCCCACTGACTTCAACAGGAGAAGAATTAGGGCAGAACCAAGTGGTTTTGAAAAATCCCACCCTTAGATTTATATAATGTAGAAAATAAGAATCACATGCCAACCTTCAGAGGGGAAACTGGTCCGTTAAAATGTGTATCATTATTTTAGCCACCATTTTTAATTAGAGGATTTGTGGCAATGATAGATGCGGCCCGATGGTGGCTGGGGAGAGCCAAATTTCAATGGGGAGACTCACAAGGATGTCACAAGGCAGCTGAAAGCAATGTGTTGATGATTTCCTTTGTTAAAAAAAAAAGTATTTTTAAAAACCCAAACACATTTATAGAGGGAAAGAACTTTCCTTTGAAAGGAAAAGAAAATCTCCTACACCCACCTAACAGCCCATTTCTATGTTCTTGTGTTCTTCCTGATTTATGACAAAAACATCTCTGGAAACCAAACAAATGTCTTCATTCCACCTTGCCTTTGGAATGAACTCTACAAAAATTGTACTGGAAAATGTAGGTGAAAGCTTCTTTCCCCAGTAACCTTTGATAGGGAGGTAGCAGTGTCCCCACTGGCCACTGTGGTCCTGCTGGGATAGAGGGAACAGGTGGGACATGGTGTGATGCAGAGCTGAAGGGGCAGGACTCACTGCTTCAATCTGGAAGATCTTATTCACCTGCCCATATCGCAGGAGAAAAGGAAGAGTAGGACAAAAATGCCATTTAAAGGTTGAAAACCCCAAGCTGTTCCCTGAAGCAGTGCTTTGGAGCACATCACCATTTCCTCAGGAGGAAGCAGAGAGTGAGGTGGTTTCCAAAGGGTCTGAACCCCTGCGGCCAGGGCTGGGGGTCACACAGAGACAAACACAGAGTCTCCCGTGTTTGTCCCCAGGTGTGTGGGGACCTGGCGTGCCCTTGATGTGACCTTGAGTCAGGAATGACTCACAAAGAGGACAGACTCGGGGAAACTCAAAGAGAGGAAGAGGACAACCAGGACACGATGGCACCGTGGCTGTGCAAGAGGAGATGCTCCTGGGTGTATTCACCAGCACCAGCAGAGCAAAAAGCAGGGGCAGTGCACCATTTCAAGGATTTGTCATCACCAGGGATAGAGGGAAATGGCCACTGACTTGTTCCTTCCTTACCCCAAGTTCTCCAGCCGAATGTGGGACCTCCCCATGTGTCTTGACTGGAAAGTGCTGTCACTTTAATCCCAATGCCGTCAGCAGAGCACTTACCAAGCTGATGGATCAGGTTGGGATAAAAACAGTGTCTGTGCTTTGGAGCACTGCAGTTAAGTTCTCCAATCACTCCCAACTCCTTGCCAGTTTCTCTCTGGCCTGTTCAGCTCCCAGACATGCTGATGGTGTTTTGCTGGTGCCCTGGCATCTGCTGGGCTCACTGCTGCAGGCTTCTGTCTCCTGAACCCTTACCCACACCCTCCACACAGGGTCCTTGTCCGCAGAAATGTTCCTTGGGTCAGGCTCAGCTGGTGACAGCTCTGCAAAACCAGGTCTGGTCTCTGCTCCCACCACTGCACAGGCATTGAGTGGGGAAAATGTCACTGTGAACAAGCCATTAACAGTGCTGGGCACAGAGATTGGAACCCCAGGGGAGATGTTACCACCCTGCCCAGGTTTAGGCTCCTCACTCACCTCCAAGGTCACAGTGGAGGTTTCTCAGCCCTGTTCTGAGGAGCCCAGCTGAGGCTCCTGCCACCCATGACCCAACCAGGATGTTCATCTGCCACATGAGATTCCACCCCAGGGGCTTTAGGGGAAAGGATGCTTTTATCAAACATTTTTGCCATAGCAGACACAGGGAGTTCTTGGCCAGGTCCCTCCACTCCTTCCCCTGGTTTATTTGCACAGATGTTTTTGCCAAGGCCTGTCATCAGCCTGGGGAGGGGGCAGTTGAAAAAAAAATAAAAATAATAAAAATGACCGAACAAGTTGAAGAAATTGCAAACAGTAAATCTGGCGCTCACTAGGCTGAGCCCAATAAGTTGCTGAGGTTGTACTTTTCAGATTCGGTTTTAGGCTCTTGTAAATTTTCAGTTATTTTTAACCCACCTTTCTGAGCGAGCCTAGGAATGAGAAAGTAATTGTTTCATCAACTTGGGCTATATAAATCTCCTTGGGGTTTATTATTTGCTGTTTCATTTTACTGGCACAAGAGCTCCTAGGAAAGTACAATAACCAACTCCTTGATTTACAACTTGGGAGCAGGCGCACGCTGAAAACCCGAGTGCACAGCACCTGAGGAAAAGTGCTCCAAGTTAATTGAAAAGCTTCAGGAAACTGGAATTCCTCGCAGTGATACTGTCACATGCGTCAGCCACCAGATGTAACTCCATTTTTCTGCTTTCATAATAAGAATCCAATTGATATCCCCAGAAATAAAAACCTGCAGCCAGAATTACAGCACATTTATCACGGGCAGGTTTAAACCCTACAGGAGAGCTGCCCTCAGCACAGGGGTTAGGAAGTGCTGGGGGTGCTTTTTCTTGTAAAAAAGCTTCTTTGTGCATATACCTGTGCATACAGACACAGGTATCTGGATCTCCAAAGGCAGCCTAGGATGAGAAAAAGGATGCTGCCTCTGGAGAGGAAACAGAGGGAATGGCATTTTGGGGGCCAGATTTAGAGGTTTCCAGCTTAGGCAGGTTTCACACTACCTTCAGTGGGGTTCGCATTTTGTCGGGATGGGGTTTGTTGTGTAGTGTTTAAACTGCAAAACCACCCACCTTCCTGGCCTGAGATTTCCTTGGGATGCCAAGATGTAGCATCCCTGAAAACAAAATTACTTTGCTCCCCATCCTTAAGAAACAGGCTCTGCACCATGCTCTGGTGAGAACTCACTTCAGGCTCAGGGGTATCCAACGTCCCCAGTGGGATTTAGCTGTCCTCGTAAAGCTGGCAGGCACTTGCCTAAGGTAAACATTCCCATGGAGATTTTACATACATTAAGGTGAAAAAAACCCCTTTGGTTGTTTTCTGACCAGTTCTAGGCAATGCCTGACTTTACTCAGACCAGATGCAGTTGGTGTAAGGATCTTCCTTTTCAAAGGGACAGCTCTGCCTCTGGATGAAGCACAAGTGCCCCTTTACCCCACTCTACAGCTGGAATGTAGTATTTCAGACAGAAACCACAAAATGCAATGAAATTAGTAACCCTACTGGAATTTAAGCTTTCCACAGTCAATAATCTTAATATATTGTATCCACACGTGTGCACAAAAGCATATATCTATATATGTTTGCAATAGATATATAAAAATGCATTATAATAATACTGTCTCCTAAGCAGCATGTTTGCAATGCCAGTCCCTTCCACATCAGAGCAGGTTTTTCTGCTGCTCCCACCCTCCTCCCTGCATCTCCTGCAAGACTGTTGCAAGCTGAGGTTTTTTTTAAAAAACCCTAAACTGCCAAAATTGTAGCAGTTTAATTACATCAGCTAACTTTTGTCCTGCCACCTTATTTAACAGACTCATCTTCGTTAGCAGCACACATGTCGTGCTCAGGAGTAACTCAGCTCAAATGTAAGAGGCCAATTTACTTCTCAAATTTGTCAGACTTCTGGCACGGTCTGATTTCTCCCAGCAAACCCACTCCAAAGCCACTTATGGATAATGCCACTGGCATAAAACACTGCCTTGGAAGCTGGCCCCCACTCAGCCCTGCCAGAGGAAGAGCAGGACAAGCTGCAAGGCTCCCTCCTGGTCATGAGGGCTTGGTGAGAAACATCACCCTCCTGCTGGCTGTAGGGAGCTGGGAATGGCCCTTCTTACAGCTCCTGGGAAACTAAACCCAACTTTGCGATATGTTGGGATAAGGTGCTTTTCAGTACTGTATGCAAAGTGTCCCTCTCCCGTCTGAGACCCTCTATTTTCATTTTTTAATCAATTGCCCAAATCTCACCAGTGCCTGTTTTTTCACGACATCTGGAAGGATGTATCTGGTAGGAATGACTGATCTCCAGGAGCAGACTAACAAGGCAATTCCATGGAAGAGTGGAGAGCATCCACAATGCTCTGCCCTCTCCAAGAAGAGCCATTCCAAGGAATCAGCCAAAAGTACTCTCATATTAACCTGCCTCTGAAGTTTAGGTAAACTTCCTGATCACTTAGACTTTCAATTTATTTTTAGGGAACTATTTCCAGTAAGTGGTTCAAGATGGATTACAGTTTAACTGGAAGCTTGGGAATAAAAAGATAGTCACAGAAAAGCTGGGTTCAATTCTTGCCTCTGCCACAGACTTCCTGTATAAATCTGGATGTGCTGCTCCGGGGGGGACTTCACCCACCTAACTCAAAACATCAAATTTCAATGGCTCTATTAAAGAGCTCAGGCTTCCATTTGAGCCAGAGGAGTGAGATGGGCTGGGGGGGACCCAGGGCACTTCCAACTGGGCAGGGAGCACAAGCTCCCAGTATATCACCTCTGCACTTCTGACATCCTTGCGGTTCAGTTTCTCACCCGAGAAATAGTTTCTGCATTAGCGACAGGAAGAAAGTTGTGCCCAAACCAAGCTTGAGCTCAGGACAGATGTGGGAGATGCACCAGGCAAGACCAAAGTTTGGATTTAAAATTTGTCAAATTTCAGATATTAAAAAATGTTATAAAATGAAAATATTTCAAGTATATTTTTTTAAAATTTGCTTCCCTCCCCGCCTTTTTTTCTCTCTCAATGGTTATCCCTGGGATCTTGAGAAACACAGCATCAGTGCAAAAGTGCTTGTGATGACATTGGTGAAAACACTGTCACAAAATTTTGGAGCTTCATGACTAAGCCTCCAAAACCAAACATCTTTCCTGTCAGTGTTTTTGAAATGAAAAAAACGCCGTGTATGCTACTGAAGCAAATTCAAATTCTTCTATTCTTGTTGTTCCGCAGACATAAGTTGCAAGGACTTTTTTTGTTCATCTTTAGTTCTGAATGACTGAGACCACTGCTCCCTACCTCTCTTGAATGAAATTATTTGAGAACACTGAAATGCCTAAGAAAAGAGAGCAACACCACAGACCAGCATCCAATATTGGGTAAGGAATTTTAAAACGTGAGGCTTCACGTGTATCAGGTTCAGCTCTTAACAATAAATGTGTCGAACATTCCTGGGGCATTTTTTTTTCCTGGAGATTGGTTTTGGGTTTTGTTGGGTTTTTTTAGGACTGTAAGTAAACACTCCCTTCACAAAATGTCCCATTTGGGATTAATGCTATATCAGTATCTGAAAATTGTGCTACTGAGCAGCTACTCAGAATCCTGCTGGTGATAAATTAAACCAGAGGAAACGGATCATTTCTACTATCAGGGTCACTGTTGTCAACTCCTAACAGGGCAATTGACTTGTCAAGTTGTCTCTGAAAGCCCGAGCTCAGATTTCATTGCCTTTCACATTTTTTTTTTTTCAGAATTGTATACAAGGGGTCTTTGAGGCTGTCTTTCACCCAGCACTTCGGGAAATTCCAGGCACCAATCCTGCTCATAAATTGCAGAGGAACAGTCTCAGCATGAGACTCTCCTACTGGAGCAGCTCTGTGGAAATATTAAATACAAGAAAAGATCCAATAGGGATGTGCATGGGAACAGATGGGGATTTGCTTGTGTGTCATTATCAGACACGAGCAAGAAGTTAAATGGTGAAAGGTCACTTGGAAAAGCCACAGGACACCTCCAGCAGCAGGAGGAGAAGGAAAAGAAAGCTGTGGCATAGAGGCTCACTGTATTATTAAGGAATAACAACCAAATCCACCTGCTAGAGACCCACCAATAACATTTCCTAGTTACATTTTTACAACTTATGTAATAAACTTATAAATAAATACGATAGTTAGGAACAAGACCAGTTCTGTGCAACATTCATTCAGCAGGAAAGAAATCCTCTGTATTAACCAAGTTCCAGGCTAAAGAAATAGGTACAGCAGGAAAACAGCTACGGCATCTTCTTTTAGTATCACAGAGAGTAATGCGAGAAAGCAGAGGAAAGCTGTTTGAAGTGCTTTGCCATAATGTTTGGGTCATGCTGCTACCCAAATTAGAGTTTCAGTTTTCCAATAATGCTCTGGAGTAATGCAGAAATTCAAGTGATTACTTAAGGGAAATGTCACTTTTATAAAAAATGCTCTTGTTCCAAACCCAAAATTGGTCAGTGGTCAACTAAAAATTTTTTGTTGTTGTTAGATTTCTTTTAGTGGTGCTGCAGCAATGCTGCTGCTGCAACTACATTGAAAGGGTTCTATTATGATGATTAACATCATTGGTCTTATTACTGATTAAATAAATAGTTCAACTTTTTTTTTTTTTTTCNTTTTTTTTTTTTTTTCTCCAGAACTAAGCCACATCAGTTTTTCCATGGAAGATCTCAGTTTCAATGCAAATCATTCCTGGAGGAAAAATGTTCTGTTGAAAAATAGCGACCAACTCTTATAATTATGGTTGAAAATCCAAACACACCCAGAGGTACCATAAACCCTTGTTGTCTTTGGGATGTCTGAGTTTCTCTGGCATCTTCACATACAGCCACGGCACCTCGAATGCAGGAAGTGAAGCAAGAATACGTGTAGGGGGTTTCTCTGCGTGGCCCTGTGAGAATTCCTCTTCCCCCCAGCCCCAAAAAGCCTGCTTTCCCTCCCAATTCCATGCTCTTTACCACCTCACCCCCAGTTTACCCTCTTGTCATTTCCTCTTGCCCTCTTCCCGCTGTATCACGTTTCCAGTTCAGAATCTGTAGATCCACAATTGTTTAAAAAGCAGCTCAAACTTCCAACTTATAAACATCGCTTCCTCTGTCTCCTGAATTTATTTTAATAGCTGATATTTGAGCCCAGGGGATTGTTTTAACTAACACTGTATAGTCAGAAGGAATCACTTTCCTCCAGGCTACCTCTGGGTCAACAGCATAAGGCAAGACCCCCTCACATTTCATTACCCAGGGATCAGATCCCCTTTCCCAATCTATCACTCTGAAGCTCATTCCTCCTATTCCTCTCAGATTTGCCTGCATGATTCATGCGGTGCCAAATCAACAGTATATTTGCTTTTTTCTCAGTTCATTGTTTTTATTTGCTTACATGTTCCCTGTCATAGTTCAACTCATAAATCAAGGCTGGTTTATTTTTTACAAACCCGTTGAAAGTTTGAGCCAGTTTCCACTGTTATGAAAGACTCCCAATACTACATGTCCTCTAACAGGTGGAAAATGTCTGTGGAGGCTGTTTGGATGGGAATGATTTTCTAACTTAAAGACAAAGTAGTGTTTATTTATGGCTTAATCTCATTCCAAAACAAAGTAACAGTTCCCTGCACCAAATTATCTCCTTTTGATGCTATCCCACTCCCATATGGCTTTATTATTTAAATAAAAAATGTTATATTGAAACAACTTCTAGCTATTAAACTCGTGTAACTGATGACAGCAAAACAATGTTCCTGAGATTTTAACAGACCACTTTCCCTTAAGAGAAGCACTAAGTGTCTGTCCTAACTAAATTTGGCATTAAAAAAGCAAGCAAGCATCCCAAACACACTCTCCCTCTCCAATGCTTTTATTTAACCTTTACTGTTTTAGGCTCAGATCAAGAGCTGTTAATTTACCAGGTTATCAGTGGAACACAAACACCCCTATTCTGGTGATCTAGACACGGAGAAAAAGAGACTGCAAAGAACTTCCCCCAAAGCTGAGTTTTGGGCTTCAGCTTCAGGCAGGTCCTGCTGGGAATGAGACTCACCTTCCCCACCAGAGAGGAATTGCCTCTGAAGGTCCATCCTGCCTGAATCCCACTCACCAGTTTGGAGGGCAATTGGCTGCTGTGAGTGACAGCTCCGCCCCCACCTTGGCAATTTTGTGTGCCGGGGAAGTTTAAGAAATAATTTAGAATAATTGAAATGTTTCATTTCTGTAATGTTTCCTTTGAATTTGAACCCACAACCGTTTTCCAATATTTTTATTACAGTGAGAATTAATGTTTTATACACCATATTGTTTTAGACAGGAAAGCCATAATATTTATCTAAAAAATGCAAGAAAATTTTGTTTGACAATTATGAGCTTTGCTACCTTGCTTTTTCTTCAGCTAAAAAATTGACTGAAAATGACCTTTTTCTTGTAAGATACTTCAGATTTGACACATCAGCATTTTCCAACCACAGCACACTTTGAAAAAAACTCACCCAACTTGGACAGTCCCTGTGAACTTCTACTCTCTGCTTGCTCCTTTCCAGCTCTGAGATCATTAGGGATGGATCCAATACTAGGTTTCCATATGCCAAGTATCTCTTTGTCCCCCACACAAGCTGCCATCTCACAGAAAAGCCTCCTACTTCGTGGAGTCAGCAACCTGTCCTTCAAGCAAAAATCCTGAATTAATCTGCTGTAGAGCCATTAGAAATAGTTCCTTCTTCCTAAGCACTGATACTGTTTTTAATCAAGATCAGCTCCAAGTTCGGATCAGTTGTTTGTGAAGTCCCGTTAAGTTTATGCCATTCAATAAAAAAACCACAAGGAACACGTAGGAATATTAAGAAAGCAGGTAAGACTTCAGAACCTATTTCCCCCCCAAAAAAGCAGCACACAATTTTTGTGGTAAGTTTTCATAAGCTCACCTCCCCAGCTGAAGGTGGCATTGCACAAACCCTTGTCAGTGGGATGGAGGAGAGGCAACGTTTGGAGTCGAGACCAGACACACAGAGACGGAGATGGGGATATTCAGTGATGAGAACAAACAGCCAATGGCCCAGGATTCCCTGCCACGGGCTGCTAAATTCCCATCTGGAAGCAAGACCAGGGAGGTGATTTCTGGATGGGGCTCCATAGTCAAACAACACCTAACAAAATTCCGTAGGCCAGAAATATGGATTGTCCAGCTAAGTATTTCCTAATGTTTTTAAAATGTATTATTTGCTCTTTCTTTCTGTTTGCCAGAGCAAGAAGGTAACTCTGCCCACAAACCTTAATTACATGAGCTATAACGGCTGGAAGAAATAATCCCATTTTCAGGCACACAAACCTTTTCTGTGCGGGTCTGTGTGCCCAAAACTGTTCCAGCTGTACCTAACAAAGAAGATTACCTGTACCTGAGAGCCTTGTCTGCCTTATGTCCACAGACAGTCCAGGCTCCTGCAGCACCACTGCTTTAACTGTGCTTTTCAACATTCCTGGCACAGCGAGACTTTCAGCTTGGGTTTTACCTCTGGAAGTAACAACATACTGGAGGCAATTAAAAATATTAAAAAAAAAAAAGGTGCTTGGCTTCTATTTGTCCCTTTCAAAACCTCCCCCACCGAAACTAAAATTATATAAATCCAATTAGGAAGGGAACTAAAAAGGTTTAGATTTTTATACACTCCTCTAAAAGACTGGATTAGTTGCTGCAGCCCCAGTGACACACGGCAGGACGCCGCTGGTGGACATGGACCCGGCTTGGAGAATTCCTGCTTGCTGCCATGAAAACAAGAGGGTTGTTGCAATGTGCACAGACCCATTATTACTAACCTCCTCCAGCTTCTGGGCAATTTTTCAATTGTTCCTCGATTTTTTAAAAAGTGATTTATGGGTTAGAGGGAGAGAAAAAAGCAGGGGTTTTGCAAATAGCCCCTTCTTTTCGTTCCATTTGAGGGCGTTAATTGCTCATTGTCTGTAATTAGAAACAAAGTGCATTCCTACTCGGATCACATGCAGACAGCTGCCCTGATGTGACTCCATGTACAATAAACCTCCAGCGTGGTCCTGCAGACTTCCTTGCGTTAAAGGTAACATGCATAGGTCTGAAATGCATGGAATTATATCTAAGGGCACTGCTGGACGAAGAGATCATTTAAGTTGCTGCTTTGAGGACATTCCTCCACTTCGGAAGTGTGCAGATTAAGGCAATGACCTGAGACACCATAAGCATTCTCAACATCTCCCCCCTTTCAGTTTAAAGTCAAAGGCTTGGGTAGGATTTTGCCTTTCCTACATCAAGGTAGGCCCCAGAAAACTCCCTTAGAAAGGAAGATAGAAAAATAACAAGACATAAAAGGCTGTTTCTAAAACACAGAGTTTTTCCATTTCTCTGGGTTTATCTCTGTTTCTAAGCCTGGTAAATGCAAAAAGGTGAAATGCAACCACATGATTTTATTGGCTTGAGAGCCAATTTCCCAGGCTATAACTTGCCTTTAGGAAATGTGGCTGAGAAAGCCAGTCCATTAACTTCCCTGTTGCTGTGAGCAAGGAGGAGAGCGATGGTTTCCACAGAGGGGAAGGGGGATGATTCCCCACTCCACACTTTGCTTCAGTTTTAAGGAGGCTCCCATTGGACTACACATCTTCTACAGTGGGAACTATTCATAAAGCCACAGCTAAACCAAACTTTTCCTGTAGTTTCTGAGGAAGTCAAATAAAAACAAGTTATTCTGAGTCAACCTTTCTGGAGAAAAGTTGGTAAAGAGGAGGCTCCACAATGAAGGTTGATGACAGGAACTGAATCCCTGGAAGAATCCTGGGCATACTTGGAAAGACTCCTCACACAGGGGGAGCCATTCAAGAGTCTGCAAACCATCTTTGTTTGCCACACAAGTTAAGCTTGAGAATTTTGCCTGAAGCAGCACAGGAAAAACACATCTCATTTATTCTGTGAGCAGATTTGTGGGACTGCAAAGCTCTGGAGTCAGCCAGCCTGGAAAAAGGAAGAGGTGCTTGGGTGGGTGCTCGGCATCCGAGGGCAGCAGGTGAGAGAGAAAACTGAGACCCTGAAATCCTGACTCTGGGCCAGGCATGGTGACCCACCAGATGTGCCACAGGCACAAGCCAAGAGAACATGAAATAGTTAAAATTCCTAGGGACAGTTAGGTGTGTTTATTTTAAAGCTCACAGCAGCCCTTTAAACGAAGAAATAAAAACCTTCATCTCCAACTGCAGATAGACCTAAGCATGAAAGTGTTGTGGGGGAACTCATTATTAAAATACAGACCACACAGTAAAGGCTGACACAACTGAGAAGGTATTTTTGTTTCCAATGCTAAATTCACTAGAGATATTTGTTTAATTTACAGGAACATCACTCTTGCTAGGCACTATATAGAAAAACAGCAACAGGCAGCCCCTCCTGAGCCCCTCAACCATCCATACATGCATGAAACATCTTCTGAAAAACAATCCCCCTTAAAAAAAACCCCCAAAACACAACAAATTAATTTATGCTCCATATCGTGTCTTGATTATTGCAGATTCAGACAGATTTTTTTTTTTGTTTAAAAAGTAAACAAAAATTGGCGTGCTGCAAGAAAAGCGATTGCCTCAATAGAGAAGTGCCCATTTATGTCATCCCACAATTATTTCGAGCACTATAGTTGAGGTTAGTCCCTCCAAGGCATGTACAAATTGCAAATACACACAAATAATAACGCTCATGCTTTTGGAAAATGTGAAACCCTTTGTTTTGGAAAGGTTGTTCCTATTATTTGTGGCTTGCAACTGTCATCATTATTCAAGCCTTGTCTTCTTTCATGATTGTTCTGCAGCTACTGGGTGCTTGAGAACTTCCCCAAAATTAATATACTTCAAAGAACCAGACATTTTGTATATAGCTTAATTACAGCCTATATAATTAAGTTTTTAAATGATAAAACCTCTTCTGCGCCATAAGTGTACTCAGACTTCTGCTCACAGGCAAGCCACTACATATCATCCGACTGAGCGAAGGGCCAAGAAATTCCATTTCATTAATTGTTTCCTCCAAATCTGAAATGTAATTACATATTTTCCAGGGACCTTTGACATTTTCACACTGTGGCTTGGAATCTGACCATACCCTGAAGTAAACTGCCTGGCTGGTCACAGACTTCACAAAAAAATATGGTTAGAGAGGTAGACTTGACCGTTTGCAGACTGTGGAGAGGAGGGAGCTGCACAGCTTCGGGTCAGGTTTTGTTACCAGAACCTTGCAAGGAATGAGGAAGAGATAATGAGCTGAGCTGTTGCATCAAGGATTTTAGATTCTTTCAGAGGATCAGAAAAGGCTCTGGGACAGAGAAGAGTTTTTCTTTGCCACAGCCACAGTTCACACAGGCGCTAGAAGGGACTTTTGAACTTCGCCTTTTCGAGTTTCGGTCCTGCTGTGTTTCTGGACTCTCTTTTTGAGCACCAAGCCCAGCCCAGGTGAGCAGACAAATCTGATCCATATGGATGCAACGCTCCAACACTTGATGCCTCCAAGAAACATCCCACCAGGTAAGTGCTGCCAGGAGCTGGCACCAAGAAGCTGTGCTGCCATCCTCACTCTGAGTGGGCAGGTCCTTGGCTCTATCAGAAGGTGCAGTGATTTTATTAATGAATAACTTCTTACTAATGAGTAAACCATGAATGAACTCACTGGCTGAGAACTCCCTGAGTCCCATCAGTGGGCCCAGCCCTCTGTTAGTGTCAGATGAGTGTGCTGTGTACACACACACATCAGTGAATAGTTGGTTCATCTACTTTCGTTTAGAGCACATTAGACCTCAGTGCAACCACCCCTAAACTTCTGCAAATGCTAAATTCGCATTAAAATTCCATTTTTAACATAACACCACATGGGGTTTTTTAATCTCAAAATGCTTTTCGTGTGTTTCTTTGGATGCCTCAGCTCCTAGACAAAACATATTTCTTCAAAACGTCGCTCTGTTTCCCCTCAGTTTCATGTACTGGAGAACAGCACCTTATTAGAAACAAAATCGATAGGTCTCCATGAATCATTACGTGGAGTTTGGAAAGGAAAAAAGAAATTTGGCACGCCTTTAGTCAGTAATATGTGCTTCTAAAACCTACTCTTTGAAAGGGCCAAGTTATTACATTGTGAAAAGTAGTTACTCAGCACGTGCTGTAACTTTTCATAGGGATTTTTAGGCCAAATTTAAAGAGTGCTAATGATTTTGAATGCCAGACTTGAGACCCTACAGCAGGATGAGGTTTTAACAAAACTTGAACAACTGCCTTCCTTCCCCCAGGTCGTGCCTCTTTAAAGAGCTGGATTTTTGGTGCCTTAAAATAAAGTACCCCACATCTCCAGGCATGGAAAGTCTTGGTCTCGTATCATATCCCTCGTACTCCTCTCCATACATTGAGAGTAAACTCCCACTCAAGGCAGTGGGAAAGCTCCCAGCATCCACCAAAATAAGCTGGCAACCTGGGAAGGTCATTTATGATTAGAAATAAGGAGAAACCACAACTGGAAGTGCCTTGTTCAGCAATGTGAGCAGTGATGGGGCACATCCGTTCCTTTCAGGCTGCCTGTTTCTGGTACTGGGAGCAACCTCAGCATGGAAACTTGGAGCTAATTTATCCTGCTTCTCCATTCCTTCCTGAGCTCACCTATCCCTCCAGGGAAGCCTGGCAAAAGGTTCTCTGACCTCGAGAGGCTTGTACTGAATGTTTTAGAAGATGGCATAATCTTCTTCAAGGGTGTTGTGGGGCGAGGGCCAGAACCTACTACTTACTTATTCCTCTTCTTCATTTATTTTACTAAATAAACAAAAACTTTTGAAGGCAGACTAGAGGTAACATATAATTAATTAGATCACAATTCTTTGAGCCTACTGAACATCACAGACAGGTGCAGTTGAGGGGAGAGCAAGGGAGCTGAACCTGACTCCTCTACTTCCAGAGGTCTGGTTCAGGGGAGGCCTGCAAAGCTGGAGCCCTGCAGTGAAATGGGCAGACAAGAAATCCCAGTGCACATCCAGCCAGGCATCAGTCCGAGCCCCTGAATTGCCTCCAGGTCTCCCATCCACCATCTGGTTCCCTGTGATGATGCAGCTCCACTGCAATCTGAACCTTTCTTTAACATTTCCCAAAGAAAAGGGAGAGGAAAACAAAAGGATCATTTACTTCCTCTAATTGAGAAACAAGATAGGAAGACAGATAAGCCAAGGAAAATTGGCACAATTCCATGGACATCAACTGATCCTAGAGAGCAGGGTGATGAGTGTGGCACAAAGAACGAGAGCCTGCTACTCTTACTGCCCTGCGACAGCAGGACCAGGCTGTCACCTTACACATCTCATCTGGGCACAGAAAACCTCTTTCTAACACTTTTTCCCTTGTCATTCACAATCTGATTCTTTCTTTGCTAGGACAAAAATAATACAGTGCTAGTTGTTGCCAAATATCCACTTTTGAAACTCAGGCCCAGTCATTTTTAGCTAAGCAAACTTGGCACAAAATGAGTGTTGCCTATGGACAGAGTTTATAAGGTGGGAAGTTTGCCAGGATCCTATTGCAGCCTACTTTGAGGTCTGGTGCTTCACCTTCTCACCCTACAACAAAGATTAAATAGTCTTCTAACAGGGCAAAAAAAAAAAAAAAAAAAAAGAACACCTGATACTATTTTTCTTTTCCCTCCCTAGGAATTACAGTCCACAGGAGATGAATTTCAATAATGCCATGAGCAAAAACATGGCTTTGCCTGAAGCCAGCAGAACTTCTCCAGGCTGGGATTATTTATGGGCAACACACATGTAAACACACATGCACACACAGCCAGCTCTAACAGGAACCCGAGAGAAGAACTCTGCTCTCACTGGGTTAAGGGCACGAAGAAAAATACAGTTAAAATAAAAGATAAATAACTGCTGTGAAATAACTCAAAGCCACAGGAACTTTCCTTTAGAAAGATATTGGACAGCCCCAGGGTGATGCAGAGTGTAACACACCAGAGCTCTCATGTCACCCCATCAGGGCAGAATGGATCCCAAAAACATCTTCTGAGGAGCAGACCTGACAAATTCCTCTGGGCATTGTTTAGATCTCTTTGCTGACAAGAGAGTCGGAAGATGCAGCACCATCTTCCCCCACCTCTCCTCACTTGCAGCATCAGCAACTCTTCAACAAATTCCCTGATTTCCTCTCTGCAGAGGGGAAACTGAAAAGGACCAACAGCAGCTGTGACATCTCACCAGGAAGGAGAGTCTCCACTCTGCTAGAGCCTGTGCACAGCTCTCGCCTCAACAACCTCAGGAAAGCATTTGGCATTTTCTGGGTGTGACACAGGAGACAGAAAAAGAGCAGCATGGGGATGTTCCCTGGACCAACTCTGCTTCACCTCTCTGAAAGAACAGCTGAGACAAGAGAAGAGGGTGTGGGTGGGAGGGAACCACGGAAAGATTGATGCAAATTCATTTTTAAAAGCCAAACAGATGAAAATAATTTTCACAGCCCCACAGCTGTTCTGTGGATCTTTTTTTCAGACCAAGCCCGAGCAAAATGCAGTGCAGATAACAAAAAACCTTGGGGCAGATCAGGGCTGTGGAATTAAGGGCTCTGCTCTTGCTGACAGAGTGTGCTCTGGGGGGGATGAGCCTCTCTCCTCTCTCACAGCCCTTTTCCTCCACCTGACACAGCCACTCTCAGCATGCTGCCCTTTGCCCATCCCTCTCTCCCCTTCCCACCTGCTCCCCAGGTGTGCTGGAGAGGATGGGCAGCCCTCCACCAGGCCTCCTCAGCCCCCTGTCAGCACCTCTCAGCACAAGACACGCAGGGGAAGAAAACCCAAGGCGGGGAACAGACACAAGCCCTGACACTGCACTTCAGGGCGATGCTGCCAAGCCTCGGACCACAGGACTGACAGACAGACTCACAGCTGCACTTACCCCAGTTATTTTGCTATAAAGCAGCCCTGCCAACAGCCAGCCAGCACTTTCTGCAGCTTCCCCTGCACTTTGTGGAGCAAGATCTTACACTGGTTTTTAAAGGCTACAAAAATCTCTCTGTTTTGGAGCCAGACAACACATGTTCAGGAACTTACTGTTGTGCTCCATGTCCTGGTGCCTGCTAGGAGGCAGAAGGGCCTTTTCCAACAGAGGGAAAGCGGGAGGGCCCCCGGGAACACCAGCAACACCAGCTCCCTGTGGGCTCCTTCTGGCCAAAGACAAGGTCCAGTACAAAGTGATGGTGTTGCTCTGCACTGGTCCCAAGGATTTTCCCCCTGAAGTCAGACTGGGCTTGTCCCTCATCCTCACTGGGCTCTGGGAATGGCCTCAAAGAAATGATGGGGAATAGAAAAAACACGATGCTTTCAGGAGTCCAAGCTGGCACCTTAGCCTGTCTAGAGGTTCCTAAGTGGAATTGAAAACCTTGCTTTGAATGTTTTCTCTGGGACTGTTTCATTAAATGAAAGTGTTCAAAACTGCTTTTATAAAAATTGATGAGGCTCTGAAAGCAATACCTGGAGCAGACATGAACAGGGCGACTGGAAAGCGACTGCTGAAGGTGACACAAATGGGATGGCTGCTAAGCCTTGAGACAGGCTGAGGGCACCTGGGCCCAGCAGCTCCCCATCCTCAGTGTATTTAACCCCAAAACATACCTGAATCCCTTGGGACAGGGAACAAGAAGCTTTCAAGGGCATCCTGACCTCAGCACAGACCCCCCAGCCCAGGGCTATCACATTGCATGTTGTTTATACATAATGACACAATATAAAATCCATTTGGAACCTGGGCTCACTCGCTGCTATTAAAGAATCAATCAGTGAATTTCATTTTTTATTGGTTCACTTACAAAACTCACAGCGGTGTGCCGTGTTTACTTTTCCAGAGCACCAATAAAAATCTTTTTGATTAAAAAAAAAAAAAAAAGGAGAGAGGGAAAGAGAGAAAGAAAGAAAAAGAAAGACATGAAAAGCTGACCTGGTATAACCCAGGCGAGCGCTGAACCTCACCAGTGCTGGATAAAATGAGCTGAGAGGCAGCAGAGCCAATTGCTGAGCAAATGCTCGACTGTGGCTGGAACCAGCAAGGATTGAAACCTGTTTATGGCAGAATTTTTGCTTTATAAAAATAAGCACAATCAAACCTTGCTGTATTAAACCATGGTCTGTCACGGACTGATCCCTGAAGGGAGGGCAGAGCAGATGCAGAGCCCCAGAGTCAAACACAGAGGCCCAATCCTGATGGACACAGACAGCATGGTAAATACTCCAGGTGTTCATGGTGCTCCATTGCCATATTGCTCCAGAAACAGCAAATAATCTACGCTTGGTGTTTCTTTAGGCTTCTTTCTTTCTTTCTTTTCTCATTTACAAGCCTGACTACATCTCAAACACAGCATCCTTTAGCTTGTGTGATCTGCAGGCCTACTTGGCCTTTGTTCAACCCTGCTACTGCTGCCTGCAACTGAACTGGAAATTGCATGTGAGGTGAATACCACCATTAAATCCTGTAATGACAATGACCCCTGCTACAATAAAGTCACCCAGGCACCAGACTGTGCCTGTATGGGTACAGAAAAAACTGTGGGTAAGGCCTAAGCCAGGGCCACCAAGTCCTGCACAGGTAGGTGACAGCCTGGGTGCACTGCACTTATGGCCCAGGTTTCCAAAAGGATGTCTATGAAGAGCAAATCTAATCTTCAGTTCTCCAGTCATGGGATTTTAACTGCCAGGGATATGAACTGGTTGCGTCCCTACATAACTTAAAACATATTGTAACTGTGTTTTTATGAAAGAGAAGGAAATAAAATTTGTATCTTTAAGGTAAAAATATATCTGAACATAATTTCCTAAACACAGAATATCAATTGTATATTTAAGAGAGTTGTTTATTTTTTCCTTTAAAATCAGGTAATTCTGTGCTTTTCCACCTATTATTTCTCAAAATATAATTTTGTGCATTTTTTGAAAGCAAGCAATTAAAGAAAACAGCTTGTTTAAAACAGGCATGATTTTTCCCCACTTATTTAACAGAATATTCAAAACACCAGCTAAAGTCTATATGTGGTTCAAAATTTTGACAAAAATGAGAGTAAAGAGAAAAGTAAAGTGAAGTATTTTAGATGTCTCATTCCCCTTCTTATTTTTTTAACCCACCTTAGAAAAAGTAACAAAAGAAATCCTATTTTATTCATAAGTTTATCAGCTATTTCACCTATTACACCTTATGGCGTGTTAGTGACTGCTCACCCTGGCTATTCATTATTAGTTACTAATTCTTGGCTGGCCAACATAGTACCACAGGCATGGGGTTTGGGTGGGAATTCAATGGACATTCGTGAATCAAGGCCCAGATGCACAACTGGAACAGCTGTCCAGGACTGGAAAGAATATTTGCACTCGGCCAGTTTGTCATCTCTGGTTATCTTTACAGGTGCTCTTTAGAGGACCAAAAATCTTGCTGAAAATCAGCTCATGTTGCAAAACCCCTCAGAGGCTTTCAAAAGGGGCTTGTATACCTTGGAAAACAAATCAGGCCAGTTATCAAGGGACAGGTACTTATCAGTACCTGCCTGGGTGGACACTTGGGAAACAAGCCATTAAATAATCCACAGAAGGCAGCTGAGCTGGAGCATCCACTCTGGGTAGTGCTGGGATTTGCATTCACTTGCCAGCTCCTTCTCCTGCCACCCAAGTGCTTGGCCTGCAGATAAGGGGCTGTCAACTGAGCGGGAAGTTTGTCCCATCAAAATCTCCAAACCCCTGGGAAAAGCCAAACTGTGTAAGAGCTGGAGCCTGTGTTTTCTTGCCTCCTTCTTGTGGGTGGGGAAAAAAACGCAGCCTACACAAATAACACAGTGCAGGAAGCCTTTGGGGATTAAAACATGATACACCGTATTTCAGCAGGGATTTGGACAGGCTGGAAGGGGGAGGAATTCCTCAGGGAAGGAGGAATGCCTCCCTCACCATCTCTAAATTACCTCAGTGCTTCTCTTGCTTTCTTCTTTCACCAGGAGCTTTCACCTGGAGAGAAGTCATTTGACACTGGGATGTGTGTGGAGAGAGCAGCAAAATCAAACCACTATTTTTACAGAAGGCTTTTCCTTTCCGCCTTGTGGGCAGAACAAATCTTACACAGACACAAGAAAACTATTATGCTAAGCCTGTTCCCAGGACAGGAAAAGTCCTCTCCCATCCTCATTAATATTGTATGAAGTATCTCAGGCTTGCAAGCGCTGTAGGATAGGCTTGACAGACGTGACTGTTGACCCGAAATATTAGCGAGCACTGGAAAACACCGGGCTGAAGCTTTCTGAACACGACCATCAGCGTGACTGCCAAAGAAAGCATCAGCACCCGTTACTTCATGAACCAACATGTGATTTGCAGAAACACTTACACGGCTTAAAAAGTTGAAATCTTGCTTTCAAAGGAGCTTAGTCACCACAAAGTGATTTCAGTATCTCGGTACATTCAGGGGCTGGCCCTTGGAAGTGCAACTTTCCGTGGAAATGAGTAGTTGGTGATGAATTTCACAGAGGGAAATTCCTGCTGCACAGATATTGCAGGAGCACTAATACTCCCGTGAAATCCATGTCCTCCAGCACAACCCCTACACCTCCACTCCTGGGCAGAGTGGGCTGAAACAGCAGCAGCTGAGCCTGATAACAACTACAAAGGCAGGAAATGTGGAGATTCCAACTGAGATCGGGACAATGCAATGGAGTGGTCACGTCAGGATGGGTGACTTACTGCCTGTGCACAACACAATCAACACACAAATTCTTTGCCCATGAAGACACCAAAAAAATCACTTTGTGTGCAAGTTTGTGAACTTACACACAAAACTCAGAAAAAAGATAAGACATTCACATAATACCAGAAAAATATTGATTCAGTTCAACAACCAGTCCTGGAGAGAACAAGATACTTAAAAATTGGTTAAACAAGATCAGACTTTCCTTGTGTTTCAAGTTATTCAACAGCTTTAGACCTGCCATGGGAGATTGTTGTTCTAATATGGAATCCACACAAGGTTTTAAGGCAACAATTTTCAGAAAGGCTTTTGCCACTACTAAAACTCCAGCCATCTAGCAAGAGACCCTTTCTTGAGCCCTTACCATCCTCCAATTCCTTGCTATTGTAACTCAGAGAAATTGACCACTGAAATCCTTCACCAGGAATGAAGAGCTGCTATGCCAACATCCGAGCGACAATCAGCATAGTTTACACCCTGGCAGAAAAGGTAACAAACCCCAATCCATGCCATAAGTAACAGAAATTAAGGAGAATTTGTGTCCTTCTCTTAAAGGATTTAACATATTAGCCAGGAGCATGGGTAGGTAGAAAATGGAAAAGGCAAAACATTTGAATTCTGAAGTTTCAAACAGCTCTGAAAGGGAAAGCAGTATGGAAAGTCACTAAAAATCACAAATCAAGCTGCAGGCCAAACCCTTTGCCATTTAAAAGCCTTAGATCAGCGCTGGAGTGGCATTATTTGAATTTAATGGGCAAAGAGTAAAGGGCTGTTTAATTAGGCATTGAAAACTTGACATGACTATTTAAAATACCCTTCAATCTGCCATTAGCTTTAACATATAATAATAGCTAGAGCTTGCTGGAAATGCTCCACTGGGAGAAATTTTGGAGTGAGAAAAGCTCCAAAAATTTCTCCATGAAAATTTCCGCTTTGTTAACTCTAAAATCATGGAAAAACACCTTAAAGCAAAATATTTCATTTTGAATCAGCTCAGTAGTAATGGAAAAACCCCACATAAGCATGTTCATCCCTAATGACATGCTGCCTGATGCAAATCTAAGTTTTGATCACTAAAGCCTTGAATTTATTTTTTTTCCTGTATTTGATGAGCTGAGCTCTTTGCTTGCACTACCCAGAACATCAAAATCCTACTGCCTTGAGCTGTTTGGAAGATGTCTGGAGGAATGTGCCTCTTGTCTGATGGTCAGTTCTCCTTATCACTCACACCTGAACAAATCCCCACTGAAACAAGCCGAAAAAACCCCAGAGAATTCTAAGAGGTGGCAACGCACAATTTGAAACACTAATGGAAAGATACTGTGAGACAACCAGAACAGCTGAAGGCATCTTTTTTCCATTTACAATAGAAACAGTGGCTCTAAAAGTCAGCTAAGATCATACTGATGGTCTGCCTAAGGACACCCAGGGCACAGGTTTATCCACATGAGCACGGTGGTTTCCTAGTCCAAGGAAAGTGCTGTTTCCAGAATGTGAGAGCACTGTCTTCACCCATAACACCAGGTGAGCAGGCTGATGAACTCATTCCTGCTTACCAACACCTTCTTATTTGGTTTTCCACTGTGAAATTAGATCATGCAGGAAAAGTTCGCCAAACACTACTGTAAAAAGAGATGAACTCACACAAGATTTTGTTGGTCATTGAGGAAAAAAAAAAAAGTGCCTTCTGTCAAACTACTGGAAATTAATTAACTTTGAATACTCAAATACATAAACATTTCTGCAAAAACACTTCGGGATGAAAAAATTATTTACTGTGCCCTCCAGGGAAATGTACCTTGTCAATCCCTTGTCATTAAATCACTTGCTAACAGTTATGGTGTGAGGTAAATCACTGCTTAACCCTGATGAGTTTAAAGGCCTTGAAGCCTAATGAATTCTCCTATTCATTCTGGAGGCTACATCTGCTCTCCAGCTCTCTTCTAACAACCTGGTGCTGAAAAGATGTGATGTAATTTTGCTGTTTACTAAACAGGTGTCAGTAATCCTATCCAGTGATGTCAGGCCACTTGCTTGGAATTCAATTTAAGACAACTATTCGAGCTGGTGCTTTGGGATCATAAAAAGGTTCTTCCCTGGGGAGCTACAACCTCCCAGTGAATCCATCTCAGAGACAGTGAGGTGTGGTTAATGCCACCATGGACAGCAGGAAGGACCAGGAATATTCCATGAACTGATGGGGTTATTTCTGCAACCCCCACTAATCATATCCTGGCCAGCTCCTGGTTTGCTCCATAGGAGGGCTCTGCCCACACGACTGAGTGTCCCAGCAAGTGGCCCTGGGCGTTCTCTTCCCACTGGAACACCCGGGATCACAGCAAGGTGGTCCTCACAGTGCTGGGACCACAGGGAGGGAGATGATGCAGCCCTGGAGCACAGCACATGGGCTCAAGAGGTAGCAGAAGAGGTCCCAGAGTGGCAGTGCTGCCCTGGCATCAGCTGTCCCAAAGCTCCCTGGATAATTCCTCAGTTACCTCCCACATAACCCAGAGGGTGAGGGTGGCCCCGTGCCCACCCTTCCAGCAAGGCTGACCCAGAGCACAGCACTGGGCTGCTGCTCCTCTCTCAGGGGCTCCAACAGACTCTGAGGAGCTGCAGGAATATCCCACATGGAGCCTTTGGGAGCCCCCATCTCCAACGGCCCAAGAGACAGGTGGGCACAGCACTGATGCCCACTGTGTTCCACCCCTGGCAGCACCTTCCCAAAGCCACGCTGGCCCCACGCTGCTGGAGGGGCACTGCACATGCCCCAGGCAACACCCAGCCCTGTGTGAAGGAAAGAATGTCTTGGGCAGTCAGGGTTGGACTCCAGGAATGTCTTAATTTCATTGAGAAATGGTATTTGGTGTTAACAACATGGTATTTTAATTGTTTAATGCTCACTTACTCACGCAGCATTGGGCTGTTGGGGCTTTCCAAGGATTTTGGCTATGTAATACTGCTCCCTTGGCAGGAGGGGAATTTGAAGCAAAAAAAAAAGATAAGGTAAGACTGCTGGATTAGAGTGAACAGTGATGCTTGGCCCCTATGCAACATGAGGTTCCTTAGCCCATCCAGGTTATTACCTCCATAAACTGAATAATCCTAATTAGGCTATCAAATATTTCCAGGTTTAGACAGAAAAAGTCTGGTTTAACTAAATGAAACCTTTCACAGAAAATGCAAAAAGGACATTTTTACAGCACAAAAGGTTTTAACTGAAAACTTTCCCATTTTAACCCCACACTGAAAGCATTCCAGGTTAGACTAAAAATGTTTAGCCTTTAATGATCATGTTAAATATTTCACGAGAAAATAATAAAGTGTTGCTTATTAATGTATCTATGAAACAAGCCGTGTTCCTCACTGTGGGAAACACATTCCTCTGCCCATATAATTTTGGGCTCTAATTTAGCATTCATACGCCTGGAGTTTTAATGGGAGATTGCTTAGCTTCATCAGACCAGTAAAACAGCGTCAAAACTCAGTACAGGCATTTGTGCAGATATAAAATCATCCTAATTTGTTCACCTGAACTTGTAAATGAAAGGCAGTGTGAAGGGACATTTGAACTTAAGTCCAAGCAAACTTGCTGCTTGTTATCAGACCTCCACACGGACGGCCTTACTCGGCCCTAGGAAATGCTGGAATTTGGTTTAAGAGGCTAAAACTCGTTACATTAAATCACACACTTCAGACCCGAGGAGCTCGTAAGAAGTTTGTGTCTATTTTTTCCAGCCACACTGGCTGCATTTAACAAAACACAGCACCAAAGAGCACGTCTTGCTGCAGAAAGTGAGCAGTGATTTAATTCTGCTTTGTAGAACCAGGTCCCTGACAATTTTTTTACTGCGGCAATGAATGTAAAACAGTCAATTTCAGTGTTTTGTTTGCTTAAATAGAACATTTTCTGCTCTGCACAAACTAATTTTCCAGGCCTGAGCCTACGTGTTTTTTAGATTTTTTCCCTTTTCAGCTTCTTTACTGAGTATTTAGCTCTTCCTTCCTTAATGGGAATTTAATAAGACACAGCTGACAAGTGCTCAGTGAAGTGACCAAGCAACACCTGAAGGAGATGGGATGTAAGATCCATATAAAATGCCTGAGTACAATCATTGTTATTAAAAGGATAACCAAATGAATTCATAATGATGGCACACTCATTTCAAAGTGTTTCCATAGCTGTTACACATCAGGAAAAACACGGAAGTTACCTCATTTTCTCCAATCCTAAATAACCTTATAAACTCACCAAAGAAATTAATTAGCCAATATTTCTTGAAAATTCATAACAAAGTTTCCATTTTTCCGTCAGATAATTCCTTAGTGCATTCTGGTTTTTAACTTCCTTCGAGTCTGGATCATTTTGATGTGTGAACAGACATTTTGTGTTTCCATGGGTTATTTCCACAGGTTCAAATATCTTCTGTAATTGACATTTTCCTGCTTACAAAAGTTGTCAAACTTGAAAGTAGCAGTTGATTGATAAAACATGGGTTTTGTCCGTAGCTTAAATTCATTGTTGGGGCTTACTGCTCAAGCTCTGAATAACTTCTCTCTTCAAAGTGACCTGCACTGAGAGTTTTTGGGTTTTTTGAGTTTGGGTTTTAGGGTTTTTTTAACCATCCATATTTTAAGCTACTTTTATAAAACAGCTTTTTGCCTTTTCCTACAGGTAAATCTATTCAACAATTTGCTTCTACTTTACAATTACTACTCTCTAAATAAAGGAGTGTAACTTTTAAAATAAGTCTTCCAAAGTCAACTTCATAATCATTTGGCAGCATTTATCCTTTCCAACCCTGACCATAAAGGAAGAGGAAAAAAAAAAAAAGAAAGCACTGAGGAAAGCACTGACATTTACAGCATCACAGAGGACGGCAGCTACACAGGCCATAAAGCAGCAACACAGATATTATTTAATACTTAAAAACTCCACAGCAACGTTAATTAATATTAGAAAACCCACACACAATAACTACAGAAGGAGCATTTCTCCTAGTGATGAGAAATGCACAAAAGCACAACCCAGAGCCAAGTAGGGTCTTTTTGTTGGCTTTAGTGGATTCTGGGCCTTGTTTTTAACAAAGACACCAATAAATCAGTGGAGTGCTGAAGTGACCAGTGTTGGTATAGATGGGGATGCCTTTGCCTCTGCACAAGTCATCACCAGTATGGCACTGAGTGTGGCCAACTTTTCACCACAGGGGCACCTCACTGTTCTCTGCCGTTCTTCTGCTGACCCCAAGTTCTTCCTGCATGCCACAGGATAATTTGGACCTTAGAGACTACCTGGATCCAACCCCTGCCATGGGCTGGGACACCTTTCACGATCCCAGGTGGCTCAGAGCTCCATCCAGCCTGCCCTTGAACACTTCCAGGTTCACAGCTTCTCTAAGCAACCTGTGCCAGGGCCTCACCACATTCACCATAAAGAATTCCTAACATCCAATCTAAACATACTCTCTTCCAGTTTGAAGCTGTTCCCCATCTTGTCCTGTCACTGCAGGCTCTTGTCAAAAGTCTCTCTTGTCGAAAGTCAAAAGAAAGATGGAGATCTTTCTTGTTGGCTGCTTCAGGTACTGCAAGGCCATAAATAGGTCATCCAAAGCCTTCTCTTTTCCAGGTTGAGCATTCCCAATTCTCTCTGCCTTCCCTCAGAGCAGGGGTGCTCCATCCCACAATCAGCTTGCTGTCCCTCCTTTGGGCTTGGCTCCAACAGGTCCCTTCCTGTGCTGGCGACCCCGGAGCTGGGTACAGCACTCAGTAGTGCCACGCCCTGCTTTAATTCCCTCAGGGCAGGACTTGGCTGCAGCCAGTGAGCGACACAAAATTTGAGAAAGCCACGGAGTGTGAGGGAGCTAGAGAGGCTGAGCTCTGCCCAGGCACAGCTCTCCCACAGAGATCACCTCCAACCTCTCTGCTCCCTCACACAAGTCCCTCTGCTCAGAGATGGCTCACTGACACTGTGCCAGTCTGTGCTTTAATTTGGCCCTGCTGTAACCAGAGCAGTCTCAGAATTAAACTCAATTGTCCTGGATAAGGATGGATTAAAGCAAGAGCTAATTTTTTTTTTTTTTTTGGAGTCCGGACCCAGACACAGTAGTTTCTTTCACATCCCTTTGGCACAAAACTGTTATTGCTTTCTGAAGCAGCTGTTGTTTCAGTGACATGACTTCCTGCAGGGGTGTTTTAATTATGGTTGGTGTATCACCCAACTTCATTATGTATTGCTTTGAAGTTGTCCTTTGTATCTGACAGCAAGAGGATGGAAAACAAACATGACTGTTTATTCCCTTCCCCTTGGCCTGCATTGGCTTGGTGCAGCCTTTGCTTTGGATTACACAAACATGGAGCAGATGGAAAAGGAGATCCCAAAGAAGAGGCCAGACAAAGTGCATGCACCTTTGGGCTGGCAGGTGTTTGCTCTTAATCTACTCTTCTGAAGAGTCAACCAGACATTTAAACCCCCCAAATGGCAGGCCAGGCCATGAAGACAGAAAACTGCTGAAAACTATTAAATTATTATTTCCAGCTGAAAAAAAAAACCCAACAACAAACAACTAAAAAACCAAAACGAAACCCACAGTTCCTGACTGAGCACATCAGTATTGTACTGGGAGATGCTTCACTATGGCAGAGAGGTGATACTTGCCAGCATTTTCACATAATTGCATGCAGTGATATCCCAGCCACTCACACAAGAGACACAAGGAATGCTTCCTGGTTGGACTGCCAAGGCAGGGAGGAAGGATTCCACATTAGCCAGATGGCAGCAGAGTATGCACAACCTCCAGTGGGCTGCCAGAGCATACCCCAGCCTCGGTCTCGTGTGTATTTCTAATGAATTTAGGTACCCAGGGCTGGGTGATGACACTCAACTCACCATCTTCAAACACAATCCACCTCCCCATCCATGTATTTATATATATGTGTGTGTATTTATATTTAGTAAATTCAATATTTTTTCAAAAAAAGAAATTCAGAAAAAAGATGGTTCCTGAAAGCCACTGTGCCACCACCAGATAAAGCATTTCACACCATCTGCTGCAAAGCCTGTGCCCAATGAAGCTACCAACTGGGATATTCGTTTTGGAAGAACCCTCTTTCCTTATCTTGAGAGAATTTCAACAGCTTCAAAGACAAACAGGAGAGATCTTGTAGGTTCATCAAAATCTTCGCCCTCCCTATCAAAGACACCAAGAGAAGGCACCACAAGAACAGCTTCTAGCAGGGTCAATTATTATTAATGGTTTCTTCATTAACAGAGCAACTTCATTCCCATTCTGCCTCTCCCATGGAGGATAGTTGTTCTCATCTTTCAAAAGGAATCTGAGCAAGCCATGTGGAGATTTCGCCATTTGTGGCTTGGGAAAGTAGAGATGAAAGACTTCTAAGACCTTTAACTTGAGTTTGTTTTCTGCTCTGGGATGATGATGACATTACTCACCACATGTATCATCTTTCAGCCCCAGGAGACCATCCTGGGGAGACCCAGTGGGCTACAGAAATCACTTCTTATTTTAGGGCTTTTGGTTTCCCTGTGGTTTCCACCACCACAGCTGAGATCCCACCCTGAGAGTTTGGGAGTTGGATACTTAAGATGATATTTACACTGAAATTTCAAAGAAGGGTCACAATGTTGCTTCAGGGCTACATGCAGTCAGAAATTCTCTGTTTCTATAACAAACTGGTTTTAAAGGGGGGTTTTTTGTTTGGTTTTTTGCCTTGAATGTTGCACCATGCTGAGGAAATACCTTAAAATGAAGATGCCCCTACACCCCTTTTGCAAGACCTTGGTGACTGGAACTCCGCTCATGGGAGACAGAAGTCCGAACACCCAGAAAAATCCTCCAGCCATCTCTCCACTCCCCTTTCCCAACCCTGCACACCTGGTGTTTAACATACACAGAGGAGCCTCTCACCTTCTCCCACAACCCAAAGTCTGGACTTGAGCAGTAAAGCCAAGCAGGACACAAACCTGGCACGTCTTCTACTTGCTGGTCCCTCTCCCTCCTCATTATTTGCTGAGGCTTCTTTTCAGGTTCAAAGCCTTTCCATGGTGCCCCAGTGAACAAACCTCATTAAAGAGGAGGAGAAGAGTCAACTCCTGATGCTGAAACCCCTCGGCTCACACACCACAGTCACACCAGCTGCCCACGCTCACAGCCACAAGATGAAAAACCATCCCGAAATCCTATTGCTTCAGAATCTTTGAACCCTGACAGATGTTCAGGGATGAAAGGGGAAACGAGGCTGCTGAGTTCCTTTCCTGCCATGACAGAAGTGTACACACAAGTCGACTACTTCCTATGGCCAGCCCCACCCTCTGAAATTCTGAGAAAAAAGGGAAAAAAAAGCTCAGCTAATGAGAATTGCAGCACCATTCATGCCACAGTAGCTAAGGTTGTATTCGTTATAAATCCCCTTTTCAAGGTTTCTGTCGCTCTGCCATAAAAATCATTCTGGGTTGAAATTTAGCATCCAACCTTTCTGCCCAAGGACAATATTTTTGACAGAACCTGGAAACAATTGGTTTGGCAAAGCACAGCTGAAGTTTTAAAGAGTGCAAAAAAGAATAGTGGTTAGTGGTGTCAGATATTATTATTTTATGCTCTCATAACTTAAAAACAACTAATTTAGGTTCTGTGGTTATTATTACTCTGTAATTTCCTCTGAAATAGTTGGCTCATTCCTAATAACAAGCTCCTGCAAACTGCTAGCACTTCTCTAAATAGAAAAATAATAGTATTCCTGGGCCAAATCTCGGGCTGCCATAAATTAGCTTAGTGGCACTGCTGCCCATTTATATCAGCTGAGAGCTTGGCCCCAGGTGTTAAGCAAAACTCATTTTTGGTGTGTGCATGTGTCTGGTTGGTTCCATTAGCCCCAAGCTGGGCAGTTCCCAGGAATTCAGAGAGCAGATGGTTAGGTAATGTCTTCAGGATCCGACAGGAGGGATGGTGCTCTCATCAAAGCCTTGCTAAACATGGCTTGACTTCATGCCCTGCAATCAGCACCTCCACCTAGAATACGTAAGGATTTCTTGGGAAGCACGGTCACGCCAGGCAGCCACGCCGGCCGCCACCAGGCCCAAGCCGAAGCCAGGCTCCCTCACTGCACTGAATCACTCATGTTTAGCTTCCCTGGCTTTGCTCTGGAGAACCCAGAGTTTAACGTCTCCTGAGTACATCTTACACAGGACTGTGCAATTTTGGAGGCCACTGCTTCCCAAGGGACAGGAACTCAGGGGTGTTACTGGACAAAGGTGGTTCTGCACCTTGGCAAGCCAGGTTCTTGCTTTTGAGTTCAGGCAGGTTTTTTTTTCAGTGGGCTACAAGTAGGATTTGGATATTTTCAGAGAGGCCCATCACAATAGCCACCTGTGCACTTTTCCTTGAACCCATATAAATTATGTTTTCTTACTGAAAACTAGCCCTCAGATAAATGAGGACTTCTAGAAGATACTTTTGTGCTGTCAAAGTTTCTCATTCACAGACCTCACCAGGGTATTTGGGAACTTGCAAATCTTTTGTGCATATACCAGAGAAAAAGAGTGTTTGTTCTTCCTTTTTGTTCTTGTTAGTTAACCTGATAAATTTTATCTAGCCCTGAACCTTTAAAATTCACCTATTCCTTCTGTATTTCTCTCAAGTTTAATACCCACATTTGAAATAAGCACTGCTCAGAGGAATGGAGTCAAAGAGCAGCAAGAGTAAAAATTACCCAAGTACCAGGTACAGGATACTTGGGTCTTATCCAAAATTCACACTCCTTATGTGATTAAATCCTGGTCTAAAATTCCCTGTCCTGCCAGATCCCCTTTGACAATCCACAGCCGTGTACATAGTGATGGGATGCTGAAGTTGGCATATTCAGCATGAAAAACAACAGCCGGAGATGGGCTGACTCCTCATGTCACTATATGAGAATTTTTAGGTGATCTGACACCTATCAATTCCTCTGTGTCCATAACCTCCTAAATTCAAAATGCCACAAGTTTCTAAAGCAACTTTCCCCTTAAAGGTTGTTCCTTTAGACATAAAAGAGCGCAACAAGTAGGCTCCAACCAATTACGGGATTAAATAGTGTAATTTCTCTCCTTATCTTTGAAGCAGGAGGACAAGGCCCTCGAGCAGGTGAGAGATGGCTCATGGGCAGCTGGAACTTCTGTCCACAGAGGGAGGAAAGGAGCAGCAGTGGGTGCTGGGCAGAGGTATTGGAACACCCACCACCAGTGCAGCAAGGACCAGCATTGGTCACCGGACACAAACCACTCACCTGACAAGAGTAGTAAATTGCACAGTGTCAGATGTCAAGAGACCTTCCCAAACACTGTTTGGAAAGTCCAGGGACTGTTTATGTTGGGGTGGGGGAAAAAGTATTCATTCCCCCTTGCAATGGGTTAAGCAGCTCTTACCCCTAAGATAAGCTACTTGTGCTAAAATGTCAACAACTGACCTAATTTATTTCAGATATGGAGCAAAAGTGGCCTCTGCTATTCAAGTTTCGGTGGACAGCTTAGGGGAGGATAAAAACCAGAAGAAAAGGGATCCCTTTTCACAAAAAGGCACTATACTATCCTGTCAGTCGGTGAGGTTTTTCGGCTTGAGCTACTCCATCTTCCTAAATGATTTCAAAGAAGTCCTCTCGGTTTTGAAAGTGACAATCTGAAAGCAGCATGGAAAGCAAGCCATTCCTGAGAACTAGTTAAAAATTCAAGGATAAAAATAGCAGCTTTCTGCTTTGACACAGCAGCTAGAGCTTGTTCCTGTCAAGGTGGTTTTAAAATAGTATTTGGGGTCACAGCCAGAGAAAGCCCCTCTCAGCTACCATTTCAGAACTCTGCTTGGCTTCTTCCTAATCCCTGTAGCAACAAGAGCAGGCTCCTAAAAATACCCAGGAAAAAATACAGGAGCTCAATCAGTCCATTACTTTCAGAATAATATTTGTAGATTCCTCATTTCCCTCTGCGATACCATCACATTTCATCATGAAAGTCAGGTTAAGGTTTTACTTGGCATCTGTACCTCTTGTGGTGAAGGAAATAGAAATTTTGGGCTTCCAACAGCTGTGGAGAAGGGCCTTGAATATTACATCATTTATCAGTAGTGTTTCCAGAAAAAAAGGAAACATTCCATGAAAAGATAATTTACTTGTCTTAATAATATAAGCAGGAATTAAAGTGGAGAAATCCCTTCTGGCAGGGTTTTTGACAGTTACCTTCATTTTCATCCTTGCTGACTGCACGTCTACTTTGAAAATGGATACAGTTTCCACTTCAAAAAGAAAAAAAAAACAGGAAAAGAGGGTGAGAGGGAGCCTGTGATGTAAAACTCATTGACTACAATATTTTCTGGGAAGCTTACCTGTTCTAAAGTCTTCATAGACAGGCACCTTGGAGAATATTAGGGAAATGTTTAAACACATTCAGTAGGAGCACACGTCAGGGTTTGGCTCGAAATAAAATGTGCATTTAGGCAAAGAGAAGTGATGGATCCAAAACTGTACAGCACAGATACACATTAATGACTTTTCCCTAGTCAGAAGAATTGGAAATAGCTCAGGAGAAGAGGAAATGGTGACTTGTCAGTTCCCATGTTATCATTACTGCTGCTTTCAGCGGCAGAACCCAGTTTTCTCTGCCCCCATGAGATCCCTTCTGTGCCAGGCTCTGTGTGGGCACAGAAATCCAGAGGCAAGTCACCAACAATTTCCTGCACCTACAGTCAAAATGCATTTTTGGATGGGAGGTACCCTCTTGCACCAGGAGAACCAAAGGCCAGAGAGGTTAAACCTCATTCTCTGGCCTAATGAAGAACAGGCTAAATATTGCAGGGAAAACATCTACCAGTGAGGGGGATAAAACAGATTCCAGGCTGGATATAACTCGACTGGGCATAAGCCACATGGTGATTCCTGTAGAAGTGACAGTGAAGCAGGTCCCATGTGGGACTCACCCTGGTTACCTTCATTGGATGCTCCTGCCCACCTGAGTCATTTGTGGTAGAGTGAGAACTTAGGGCCTGAGTTCTCAACTGTTTTCCAATTTCCATTAAACTCAAGGTGCTTATAAGGTTTAAAATTTATAATTTGATAATTTCCAACACTGCTTACAATGAGAGGTTTCTATCCACCATTTCCATCCACATAAACTTGTCCATGAATGCCGTTCAAAAAGAGAAAAAAAAAGTTTCATACTGAAACCAACATACCCTACTGCTACTGCAATATAGGTGGCTGGGGTAGAAAGACTGTCATGTAACACAGCCCCATTGAAATAAAGCTATGATGTCTGCACAGTGTTTTAAATTATTTTTTAAAATCCAAATATTTTTTGCAGACCTGCGTGCTAACTCAGTCACTCAGGGTAAGCTGGTGCAAACTTATCCCTGAAGCTATAATAAGGTATTAATTTTTGCCAGGACGACGCAGTCAAAAATCCTTGCTTGGCCACCGAAGGATGAGATTGCCTTACCCATTGCAAATTCGAAATAAGATAGATTTATGTTTTGCTGGTCTCTCCAGCGCATGTTTTCAAACCTTTCTGTGCAACCACAAGGAACAGAACCCCAAATATAGAAGCAGCATCAGACAGACCAATTTATCAGGATTCTGTACTGATTTTTTCAGACACAGAGCTTGGCTTCCTACCCAAGGCAATGCCAGGCTGTAAAAGAGGTGGTGAGAGCTCCTTGGAGGTGGTGGAGAAGAGAGGGTGTTTCTGACCCCAGCCCAGCAAGGCTGTGCTACCTGAAAGCCAAATGGGGAACAAGAGCTGCCCTGCGAGAGAGAGGAGAGGAGCAGGGAGATGAAGGCACAGGGTCCTCACCAAGCACACAGTTTCCAGGCAAGCTAGGAAGCTGTACTGGACTATTTTAATCCCCTCTTAAAGCAGGGGCTGCAAATATATGAGATACTTTAACAGAGACAACTGATGTAGCACAGGACTGGAGTCCTCAGGTTCACTTTGAGCACCAGATATCGAGCCCAGAACACACCAGACGTGTCACAGCCTGAGGAGCCACAGGCAGGAGGTGGACCCTTCCATCCACGTCTGCCTGGAGTCCAGGTCTCTGCCCCAGCCACAGGGCTAAAGGGATAAAGACTTCTTCCCCAGCCTGGCTGACCCTCCCTGTTTGAGCAGCCTCATCCAGCTCCCCAGTGAGACCCCAAAGCCCCAGCAGAGTCAGCAGCACCAGCATTGCTCCCCTCCTGTTGTAGGGTAACTGGAATGGAAACCCCACCGGCTCCTCCTGGGCCTTTGGATGAGGAAGGGTGACCAGCTCTAAGCAGTTCAACGAATGCACAATCCCCTGCACAGAAGCCCTTTATGCAAAATTAATGAACCTCTGGCTGTTTCAAATCTCAAACAAAACACAGGAGAGTTTTGATTGTGGTTTAGAAAGAAAACTTGAAGGAACGTGTTGGAAGGGGAGCAGATCTCACCCAAGGAGATCCGTGTGAGTGCTGGGATTAACACACTGCTGGCAATTGCCCCCGAATACTGACAGCCTTGTCACACGCACTTTCACTGCACAATTTCAAACCTTAGGAACTCCTTGTGTGCTTTAAAAAAAA
>VZDJ01000052.1:2369330-2497222 GCA_008694505.1 Cyanoderma ruficeps
CCCAAAAAAAAAACCCCATACCAAACAACCCCCCAAAAAGACCACCCCCACAAAAAAAAAACCCACCAAAAAACCAACCAAACAAAAAACCAAACCAAAACAAAAAAACAACAAACCAAAACCGCCCCAAGTCCCTTTACTCTAAGTAGTTGGCATGGCTTGATTTTTGCAAAAGGTACAGAAGGTTTCTTGCCCAGTACATTTAGAAAATACTATTTTAATCTCAAATTAGAATGAAAACTTGAGAAAAATATTAAAACAAGGCAGCACTTCAAGTGGAACAGATACTCCAAACTTAACCAGCTGCAGCCAGGCCTGAACAGAATCCCGGGGCAGAGCTCTCCATCCCTCCTGGCTGAGGTCCATAACTACTGTGAGGAGCCATCTGCTCCATGGAAAGGTGTGGAGCACATTCTGCTCTCTTTTGCTCCCTCCTCACACAGCAAGGAATTAATTTAGCTCCCAAGTGTTTGTTTGATCCTGGCAAGGTGCTAATTTTAATATTATTCCTGCTTTTTGCAGGTCTTTGCAGCTCTGCTTTCATGGTGGAGATTGCATCTGCCCCACCAATCCCTCGCGACACGTACGGGGGTGACACGTGCTGCCTGTCCTTGTGGCTTTGTGAGAGGCATCTGGACATTGCCGGGCACAAGGGATCTTGCTTTGGGTTGCAGCACCTGTGAGCAGCTCTTGCAGCAATTGTGTGACATCTCTCAAACACAGACGATGCTGACTTTGCAGAGCGTTCCCACCCCAAAGCTGCATCCTGATTTTAGGAAGATTTTGACATCACCCAGGACTAAACTACCCAGTGTGGTATCAAAAGGGTCACTTTGGACTTGAAGGAGGCTGCCATTTCAAGCCCTGCCTCTCTGATCCAAGTGCTTTGGAGTGAACAGTAGCAAAGCAAATACTCCTGTTTTTACTGCTAGTGGAAAGAAAACTTCACTTTTCCAGGGCTTTGTGCACTGAGCAGATCATATTTCTGTGACTCCACCCCACCTTTTCTTTTTTCCCTTTTCTTTTTCACAATGACATTGGCATTTCTTTGGAGAATATTTAATTGCAGAACGGTTTAACAGACCCTCCCTATTCAGAGCCCTGTTTGCAAGTGTCAACCCCAACTTGGAGTTCAACCCTCAGTCAGCGGAGCAGTAAAGCTGGCAGGCTTAAGTACTACAGGAATGCTAACATGGCAGATCTGAGAGAGTTAATTTGGCCAGAATGCACTCTAGTAATGTTTATGTTTTAGATAAAGTGCCTACAATGTTGCAGCTTGCCCTTCTGACCCCATTTCCTCATTCGTGTGCAGCTCAGAGAAAGTGATACTTAATTCCAAATCTTTGCTTTTATTAGCTCCCAGAGAGGGATAGGATTTCATCCCAGCCTTATCTCTGTTATAAACATCCTGTTACCATTCATATCAGGGGGATATCTTTGGGAAAATGATTAAATACTTTTGTCCAGACACAAGCAGCATCCCCCGATTGATTCCGCACAGTCCGGGGTGACTTTGCACGTGTGTGTGTTGTCAAACAGCACAAGACTCGGTGGTTCAGAAGGGGAGAAATTTTACACGCAAGTGTGAAAACTTGTGGGGCTCTTCTATGAAAGCCTGCTATCTGTGCATTTAAGAGCTCAGTGCTGTATCTAGACCCAGCTTAGCCAGAGAGGTTGAATTCCTCATTCTACCTTTTGCTAAGCGTGCTGCAAACCACCTCTGATTGCATAAGTCACGAGCACGGATGACATAAGTGCTGATGCTTTTCCAGCTGGTTTCAGGATTGAATCAAATTGGACATATTCTTGCAGTAGCACTAGCAATATTTACTGTACATTTCTAAGGTAATTTGCAATTAAGCAAACAAAATGATGAAGCACTGTGTACTCAAGGCAGCTGATTCCTGAAAAGTCCCTTCCTCCCACCCCACAGGTGACCACCACATATCACTGCTCTAAAGCAGCAGCTCTCCAGCCAAGGCACATTCCCACACATGAAGCCCACAAAAGGGACTGAAAGAATAAGTTTCTCCAGGCTGTCCAACAGCACACGTAGGTGGTACTTCTAGAACCTCTGGTCTATGCACCTCAAAGGACTCACAAATCAAAAAAGCCTTCATCACAGAATGGCCTGGGTTGGAAGAGACTTTAAAACTCATCTCATTCCAACCTCCCTGCCATGGGCAGACACCTTTCACTATCCCAGGTTGCTCAGCTCTCCATCCAGCCCGGCCTTGCACAACTTCCAGGGAATGGAACAGCTTCCCTGGGCAACCTGTGCCAGTGCCTCACCACCCTCACAGCAAACAATTTCTTCCTAATATCCAATCCAACCCTACTTTCTGTCAGTTTTAAACCATTCCCCTTCATCCTGTCATCACACGCCCTCATTAATAACGCTGGGGAGGCTGAGGCTTGCAGGGAGAATCTCTGGATGTGCCTGCACAGAGTTTGTGAAAGATAAAGGGCCTGATAACATCCTGCACTTAGCACATGGCAAAGTTGGATGCCCTGGCAGTGCAAGGATGGGGTTCCCTCATGTCACAGCTGCATTCCCCACGTGGAGTTCATGGAGATGCACATGGGGAATGCAGCTGTGACATGAGGGAACAGAGAGGAGGAGCTGTGATGGGACAAGCCCACATGCAGAGGCTCTCTCTGCTGTGGCTGTACCCAGTGCTGACACACCACCTCCGTTTGTGACATCTTGCCAGTTTGGTGTCTAGCTCTGCACCCATCCTCCAGTTTCTTTATACAAGAGGGCTGGGCCAAGACCATAAAACCCCATATGTCCAACATTAAACCCTTGAATTCACTCATTCAGAAACACATTTTCAGTGTCACAGAGGGCGGGTGGGGAGCCAGTTCTCCATGACTTTCCACCAGAGCCAAGTGCCAAATTATGCTCTTTTTGACCTAGAAAATAGATATCCTGCTCAACTAAACCCCTGGATTTCCAAACATGCTCCTCGATGAGGAGCCATGCTTCAGCTCCACATTCCCCAGCACACATCTGCAAACACTTCCATGTGGAAGACAGTGCCTGGAGCTGGGGCTCAACCCAGCTCCTCACCAAAACACATCCAAATTCTGAAAACAAATGTAAACCTGGGTCTATGTGACTTTTAAAGGGCAGACTGAGTATTAACACATACATGGAATTTGGGGTAAAAAAGAAAAACAATGCTTCCAATAGCTGAAATATAACTGGTTGGAAATTTACAATTATTTTGTGTGGATGTTCAAAATGATTTTTTAAAATACACATGGATAAAAGGAGACATTTCTCATTTTGGAATTATTTTTAACAAGTTAGCAAAGATACAGAGAAAAAATCATCACCAAAAATTTTTTTCTTCCATGTTCTGCAATTAGTTTCTAATTCTTTTTAGCTTTGGTGGTTTGATTAAACCCAGGAATTTAGTAATTTAATGAAAACAAAATCCCAAAGTGAAAATTTTAAACAAAAACTGAATTTTACATGGAAAGTTAGTTCCTGCTTCTTTCTTTCTTTCCTGTCCCAGATTGAGAGATAAGAACTAAAACTGAACATTTTTCAGAATTTCTTTCTCTCCTCTTGCTGGAGGCTGTAATAAATCAAGCAGACTTTCAAATTAATCTTTTGATTTTAACAGCCTTTGTACCTAATTAAATAACACACCCTCCAGGGGACAAAAAGAGGGAACAGTCCCTCTGTTCTCCATTCCTTTCAGCCTTTCCTTCTTGGAGAAGCAGAATGAGATGCCTTGTGCAACAAGGGATGATTATGACCAGGGAAAAGTCTTTTTGCACACCTTGAAACATCTCCCCATCGCCTTGCTCAGATGGGCAGGAGCACTCTGGGGCCACAGCAGCACCAGCTCATCCCAGTTTCCTGTATCACCTGGAAAGGGTCATTCTCAAGCAACCAAAAAAAATGTTCATGGCTTGTACTCAAGCAACCTTTCCTAGGAAGAGCCTCCACATGGGCACAAGTAACAATGAAAACAGGGGGCCTTTTGGGATCACTGCCAACAGAGCCAGTCTTCTCAGGAGGAGGAGAGGCAAAGTGGCCTCAGAAAGGTAGAAACAGGCTCAGAGGGGTGCAGAGGGCACCCTCTTATCTCCCCACCAGCCACTCCTCCTGTCCCCAAGCGAGGTTAAGCTCCCCCAGCAAACATCACTCATTTCCCTACTCGGCCCTCAGCCAGAAGATTTTGCCTTCCAGTCATGTGAAATATTCAATTTGAGATTCTTACAACCTGAGCTTACATGAAACTGTTTCCTGAAACAAACTGCTCTCATTCCCTCTCCACCCCACTACTCCTGATAGAGCAAAGCCAAGCCCATTTATTGATCAGCCAACAATAAACAAAGGGCCAGAAAATCTGATGCATCCTCTAAGAGCTGGGGAGACATGGTCTCCTATCAGGTTTGCTCAGTTTAACTACATTCCCCTCAAACATTACATCCCTTAATGTGTATTTAAACAGGTCTTAATCTCTTGGGTACATTTTCTAATGACCTTTGCTTTAACCCAGAGCATTCACTGGTGCAAATGAGATGCTGTGAGCCATGTGTGAGTCATGAGTTTTGCTGAAGTGAGAACTTGATCACTGATTCCAATAAAAACCAGATCAGATTCTATATCTTTACTTCCAAAAGCCAGCCTGCCTGCTGTTTTTACCATAGCTGGATATCAGAAACACGACATTACATTGCACGGTGTTGGGCGGAAGAAAACTGGATGTGAAATTATTTATTTCACTCAGGACCAGGACACCCCATTAAGTAGAAAGCTTTTCTGAAGGAAGGTGAATGGGCAGTGGAAGAGGAGAAGTGTTGATGGTTGTTGCTAGATACAGCACATCAGGGGGCCTGAATTCTGGGATGAAGAGTCACCATTAAATCCGGACATTGTGGGCGTCATCCCTGCCTGCAGCACGAGGAGCAGCTCTGCCATGACAGCAGGGGAGAAAAGAGCCAGGAGAATATGAGGTCAGAGAGTAAAGTAATACAAATCTGGTTATGTCACAGGCAGATGGTGGAACCTCACCTGGAATAACATGTGAACATCTGCTCGGTCTTCCCTTAAGACGAAGCGTGTTGGAAGGAATTAAAGACATGGAGGGGTATAAAGAAAATGAAAACTAGAAGAATGCAGTCAAAAGACTTGATAATATTAAAAAAAAAGTTCTTAAAAAATCCCCATCACCTCTGCTAAAAACAGTACTTTCCCAGGAATGGTTGTTTCTCATTTTTATATTACTTTTTGAGGAAAGAAAACCTCTGTCTTAGAAAAGGACAGAGAAACTTTTGCTGAACTTTTCAATCAGAACTGAAGCCTGACTTTCTCAGTCCAAGCCAAGTCTCCAAAGCAGTTTCTAGGTGCATTTTCTAGGCAGATATTTCATTTCCATTTGTTTAACTGGGATTTAAACATGCATTTAATCCTGGGCTTTTCCAGAACTTGGTGACTAAATCTCCTCAGTCTCACCAAGAGAGCTGAGCTGAGCCCTGCATTGGCCATAAGCCTCAAGGAGCCCACAGGAAGCATCATCCTAGGATCTGGAAAGAGAGAATGTACAATTAGGTTGGGCTTAGACAACCCTGGGAGCCAGTGGAATGCAGATCCTGCAATCCTATCAAACCCTCTGCTAATCTGAGAAGTCAGGGGTGCTCCAGGGTAGGAATGTGGTACCTCTGGGACAGAAGCAGCCATGATAAGAAGTGTCTGAGTGTTGCAGAGAGGATCTGGGGACCTCCTGCCATTTGCACAGCCCTGGAGCCAGCTTTGGCCAGCTGCTGCAAGGTTTGACTGACCCAAATGACAAAAGGGTTGCTTTTGAAGGAGGTCACCCCCACCTTCACAGAGAGCCTCAGCCCAGCTTTCTCCACAGCTAACTGCCCTCCTTCCATGGGAATGCTGATTCCAACCAGGAATGCACAAAGGTTTCTAAACACAGAGCTTACACCCGATTCTTTTAAAAAATACCTTTTGGTGCTCAAGGAGCTGTCAGCCTGGGTTGGAAATGCTGAGACCTGACATTTCTAGATCAAATGTCAACCAGATGTTCACACATTTCCCTCACGAGCCCTTCAAGAAGCTTCAATCTGGTTTTGTGTTTCATTATTAGGGAAAACCCAAGCTCATACCTTCAGCTGGAGCTGAAAGGTATTGAATGCCTCAGGGAAGAGGGAGGGCAGAAGAAATGACAGGTACCTGAGCAATAGGAAATACTAATCCAAAATGCAATACACAATACCTGGCGTCTATCTTTTCTTTTTCTCTAATGTATTTGAAGCCTGACTGAAATAAATTGGCTTTAATTCCAGAAACTATTTTTATATAATACTAACATTTTCCCTCAACCACTGAAGCAAGGGAAATATGGAATGGGACATTACCCTTCCCTTAATCCTTTCAGTCTCAGTGCCAGAGGTGGCACTGCTTCTGACAACAGAGAGTGGGATCCAGGGGAAAGGAGATTTAGTCATGAAAAGAGAAGAGACAAGGGAGCGTTATTGGAGCTGGAACTGTCTCTAAAGCCCCCACCTGAGATGCAGGAGGACTCTCATTTCTTTGTGCAACTTTGCCAGAGAGAAGCCTCAGCTCCTGCTACGTAAAATGGGATTTATAGGGAGATTTTTTGTGTGTTTGTTGTGTCTTGTATGGTCTGCACAGCCAGGGACTCACCCATGCCATGCTTTTCATGTGTACTGCAACAGGGCCTCAGGCCGAGATGGGAGCTCTAGGTGCCAATGTAGTCAATAAATAAGGACATAAATAATACAGTTAAAACATGTGGCTGAGAACTGGCTCTCATCCCAGAAATTCAGAGTGAACTTTCCTGGTTTTGTTGGTGTAGTTTGATTCTAGTTTCTCAGCAAAGTAAGAGCTTTTTAAACTGCATTTTCAGTATTATTAAAGAAATCAACAGCAAGAACTGGACAATGACCCTACAAAAGGGGCCTCACGGACATCTCCAAGAGGCAAGGAAAGAGGCAGCTAAGGGCTGTTCACAGACCAGGCAGGATCAACATTGCCTCCCAAGCCAGATCCTTCACTTACAGCATCCAGATTCCAGAATCCACATTTTTTGGATCAAGCATATCTATAGAAAGAAAGGCATTAACACGTGCACACACCCTGCTAGAGTTCAGGTTTGTGGTAAAGGCCAAATTCTTCTTCTTCACATAGAACCAGCTCCACAAGATGCTGTTAGAAGACCCCAAAAAATCCCTACTGGAGCAAACATTCTGTAAGAAGTGACACCTCCACAGCCTCCCAGTCTACCCTCCTTGCAGCTGAGAGCTGATTCCTAACCCATGAAGGCACAGGCAAGAATTCCCACTGGATTTCATTACTGAGAACAAGGAACAATTCCACACGACTCAACAAATGGCTTCCAGACCGTGGCACAGTGGGACCATGATGAGAGCCTGACCTTGCACACTTGTGCACAGGGAGGCTGTGAGATGAACTAGGTGAAATCCTGGCTGTGATGAAGTTGGTGGCAAAATTCCCACTGACTTCAGGCAAGTCCAGGATCTCACCCATCATATTTTTGAATGTCAGGGCAGCAACCGAGTACCAGATCTCATTCCAGCCTCCCAAGTCTGTGGGGAGCCACTTGTCAAGGTTCAGTGACCACTCCAGAGCACCAATCCATTCCCCAGCAGGCTCACAAGATGCTGGTGAGCCCGGGGGGAGGTGAGCAGGATGGAGGAGTCTCCATAAAAGTGTCACCCAAAATGGAGCAGATGGAGAAATCTGATAACTTAGAGCAACTCCTGTGTTACTCTGTTTGGTGAGGAGCAGCAGGGACACTGCTGAAGGCTTTTGGAAACAAAAATACTTCATCACAGCAAAGGTTGGAGGACTCATTGTCCTGTGTGAAGTCTCTTTTGACAACACAGTGGCATCTGAAGAGAGCAGACAGAAGAGATGCTCAACACAAAGATATGCTGAAGGGAATAACAAAGGGAAATTAAACCCAGGCAATCAACCCATCCACACTGTTACAGACCAATCCCATGGTACTGTCTTTGCAAGAAGCCAAAGATTAGGAAAGTGCTAAAGTCAGTTCATAATCCTCTGGCAAAACCACACAGGTTTATCCATGTCCTGCTGAAGTCAGTGAGGGTGATTTTGGTGTTACAATCAGAGCATGTAGCTTTAATGTATTGGTTTGCCATTCATTTAAAGCTGAAACACTTCTTAGGAAGCAAAATTCTCTAAATCATACACATATTCACTGCTGAAGACATGTTGGGAAACATCTGCTTAGAACCACTTTTAGGTGACAGTTGTTCTCTGGGAGAAGTTGCTAATGTATCTGCTAGAGAGCAGCAGATGGAAAACACAGAGTTTGGGTTTACCAACAAGATACAGGAGAAAATTAAACCAAGAGTATAATTTTTCCCAGTCAAGCCAGTTCAGCAGCTGGCCATGTTACCTACAGAATAAATACTTTTGTCTTTATGATCCAAATCTAGGATCTGAAGTGAAAACTCAATGTTTGGATCAGCTCTAACAGGAAATGTATTGCCAGAGAGTAGATAAAATCCAGCATCTAAACTGCAAACCATGCACCTCATAGTTCACATCCCTGGAGTGAAGAATATTAAACATATCTCCAGCAAGTCTTCCTCATTCCAAAGCATGAAAACTTAACACCTACCAACTTCTCAGACAAGACAACAGCAAGCCTTGAATGAGCCATGACCTGATCTCTCATTGAAGAATCCAGACTTTGCTTCAAGAAAATAAATTCTTTCCAGTTACCAAAAATCACAGCTATTTAAACAGCACCAACTGTGTAACCACAGTGAATCTTCACTGCTTGGTGCATACTTGAACAGGGATATGGTGTCTGATTCTGTTTACAAATAATTAAAAGCCCCACCTTTAAAATCTGCCTTGGTGAACTCACATTGCTCAGATGGTTTTCTCTAAACCCAACTTCTTTTGTAGTGTTGAGGCCTGAAGTCAAAAAAGTTCTGCGTGTTTATAGTCAACAACTCCCAAGACCTTATACAATACACAATCACCTTAGTCCAACACACACACAGGCAAGAACATGCAGAATCAGAGTTCATCTTGCAAGGTGGGAGATGCTGGAATGCTAAGAGATATGACCAGAAAAGACATTCCAGTATGTTAAAATTATTCCTGAACACTGGAATGATCCTGTGCTCCCCAGAGCTACAATAGTTAACACTGAGGAAAGGATGGCTGTTGTATGGAACCAAGAACAACTAGCCCTCTTAGACGCAGGAAAAACAATGGTGAGAAACACATCACAGTTCCCTCCACCCCTGACTCTGTAGAACTCTTCATGCTTGTTAGAAGCACCCGGCGTGTGTCAATCCTTCTCCCGAGCTTCTCCCATAAAAACAACAAACAACCCACAAAACCCCACCACAAGTCTCAAACTACACAGATCCATCCTGCCCTAACACAGGAATAAAGGCACCCAGCTAAGTGGTAACAGCACAGGAAATGCAGGTGTGTGGCTGGATGCAGCTTCCTCTGCAGATTTGGGCTCAGACATGTCATGACAAAAGCTTTGTGTGACCACAAGTCCTCCTGGGTTGCAGAGATGGTGCTCGTAGTTGCAAAATAATTGTGCACATAGCAACAAAAATATGCATGTTTTGGAGCACCAGTTGAAAGAAAAAGATTTCCCTAGTGAACTCGTGAAACTTAATTCCCCTTGGGTTAGATGAGGGTGAGATTGTCAGGAGGGAGGGAAAGAGAGGAAAAGCACTTGAGGAAGTAATAGTTGAGCTATTTTCAAAACTGATTTTGTTTTTAAAGAGCATGTTTTTAAACCTCCACATGAATATCCCTACAAATCACATTTTTCAGCCTTTCAAAATTAATTTAGAAAGAGAGTTGCAACTGGAAGCAGGTGCTGAGGACACCTGCTTTTATCTGTGTCTAGTGCACAGACACCTCAATGCCCCAGCCCTGTGTGAGCAGGGCCCAGGGCGATGCTGCAGAGCAAACTCAGGTAACAGGTGACCTTAAGCTTTCACCACCTACAGCAGCCAGACAGGCAGGGAAGTACCACTGTTTGCAGCTTATCAATGAAGAAATTAAACAGGATAAAGAATGACTTATCTGTGGTCAAAAGTGAAGCCTGTGGCAGAAACAAGAGCAACACCCAGGCCCGCTCTGGCCCACAGAAGACAAATGCTTTCTTGGGTACGGAAATAACTCAGATGTCAGACTTGTGTTCACACAAAATCCATCTCTTTGCATTATTTGTGCATCTACAGCAAAGCATATTCCTCAGACAAGCAACAGATATTTCCCGTATTTAAGACGCATAACTAGGCCTGTACTGAAACACAGGCCTCTCCCAACTTCCTTCCAGCTGCCGAGGTAAAGCTTTTTCTGGAGACATCAACAGAGCCAGGCAAACTCCTTTTCACACCACTCAGCTGCCACCAAAGCACCCCTTACTCTAAGATTACACCTGCCAAGGGTTTGTGTCCCCCCTTTACCCTTCCCAGCACATCTGGCACGAGGGCTGGCAGCACCCCCTCTCCAGCAGTGTACCTTGAGCCCCAAGCTCTGCTCCACACTCCAGGGCCAGCACAGGACAGGTCTCCAGGAGCCGAGAGGAGGAATGGCCGCGGGAAGGGCTCTGGGAAGGGCTGCAGGTAGGCTGGGAGGGCACAGCCTCCAGCACTCCCTGCTCTGGGCCAATTAATTGCCTTAATGTGGATCACCTGGAGCAGTTAACGAGGCACAAGCCTCGGCTGCCGACTTGTCAACTGCTCTGAGATCAGCTGCTGAATTTCCCCCAAATCTGGGAGTTGGGGGCATTTGCTCCCCTGGGTTGAACCCTGGTCATTTGTCCTAAAGGCACAGCAACACAGCTGGGGCCAAAATTTTCCTTCAGCCTGTTTGTGTCCAGGTGAGCGCCCTGGGCCTGTGGTGGGTGGGTGGCTCGTTTCATAGTGTGTGCAGGTGTTTCTCATGAGATTAGAAAGGAGCCAGAGCGCCACAGACCTGCCTCCCTCCCTGTGTGCTTTCCTAGACATCCACCTGGATTTGGGCTTTGGAGGGGGCCTTGAATGTCTCTGAGGAACTCCCTTTTGAGTTTTTGTACAAATAAAAAAGTGAAAGCCTTCTAAAATGATTTCCCAATAAAGTACCAAAACATTAAAATAAAAGAATTGGCTAGAAGTGCTAATTTTCAAAGAAAAAAATGCCATTATGTTCTGTATTTGACCTGAGTTTATACTTTAACCACTTAACAGGTTTCAATTTTAGACCAGTCTGCTTGAAAAACACTGATAATTTTTTCCTTCTCATTTTTAGAAACAAAACTCCTTTTCCTCCCATGTTAGTTACAGATCAACCTAGACAACATGGCAAAATATGTATATGCTAAAACTGTGGTGTAGCTCCACAACAAAATTCAGCACCTCCTGCTGAGCTCCAGGAATCTTGTAAGAGGTTATTGTGCACCCACTGACCTGTCAAAATACAGAATGCCCTCAGAACCTCCAGCAGTGACTATCTGTGCAGTAGATCACTGTACATCAGTATTTCTGGATATACTTTGTCTGTCCACTCTCTACTTGTTTAGAGCAGAGAGTAAGCAAAAAACGAGATGGTTCAGGCAGATGCTAACATGCCCTGAACTAGGTTTAAAGTCTTTGGACAGTAAAATACTCTTTATTTATGGTGTAGTGCTTCTTTCACAGTTCAGGCATAGTTCAGTCCCAGTCATATAAATAATACTCTGACTATTATAATAGAAAAAACCCCAGTGTATAGACCTACTTATTACACCAACCAGATAAGCCCTTTAAGGCCAGGGTAATTTATGGACTATGCTGGGACGTTTATGGGCTAATTAGGCAGAGCTACAATGATAATGAATTTTATGGACACTGAAAAAATCCTGCAGATGAGCAGCCTGGCAAAGCACAGAATGTCACACAGCTTTGAAGACCATTCATCCAGCACTAGTAAAATACGGCTCTGTGAGAGCCGGGGCTGTGCGGGCAGCCAAGGCAGCGCTGTAAACAACTCCTGCCCCCCAGACAGATGGGAGCTGGGAGCTCCTGCAGCCTGTCCTCAGCCACTGGGCTTGCCTGGTACATATGAGACATGAAAATATTACATTTGTTTGGATAACTAATAATTGCCACCAAAGCACAAAGGCACCGGCCCAGCAAAACAAGATGGATGCGTTCCTAATTATCACATCTTTCAGGAGCAAACTAGATCCTTCCTGAGATTAAAACCCACTGCTTCAACCCTGATTTTTTAGGGACTGAAATTAGTCAAGAAAGGTAATTGCCTTGTTCTCTCAGCAGTGATGGTTTTTGTCTGGCTCTGGAAAAGAAAGGAGCCCAGAAAAGCTGGTGGATTTTCAGGGACAACCTTCTCCAAACTCAGGAACTCTCCATACCAACAATCTGAAAAACAATGGCAGCAGGAGCCTGCCTGGAGGAACACAGAGCTCCTGACAAAACTGAGCCATAAAAAGGAAACATACAAGAGGTCCAGGCAATCACAGGTGACCAGGAATACAGTGGGTGACCACACACTGGAGCAGGTTGCTCAGAGAGGTTATGGAGTCTCCACCCATGCAGGTATTGAAACCTTGAGAGGCCCTGGGAAACTGCTCCAACTGTCTCTGCTCAGAGCAGGGGGGGACAGGATGGTGTCCAAGATTGTGGCACTGTTCAGAGGGTGCTGAGATGTAGGTGAAGTGCCACCCCACTGGTGTGCCAAACACACCTGAGTCAGAGCAGCTGGGGAGGTGCCTCCACCCCCTTCACGCCCAGAGCCTTCTCAGAAGGGTCAGTGTTCATGGCTTGTTTTCTCCCAGCTGCAGACAGACACAGGTGGGAATGCCCTGCCTTTTGCACAACCATCCCATGGTCAGAGCTCTCCCAGGAGTGTTCATGTATTTTACAATAAACAACCTTGGCATAAAACAAACCAAAACAAAATGAAACCCAAGCAAAATAACCTTGGGAATTAGGATGAGAAGCCAGGAACCCTACTTGCCAGCTGGATGCCCTGAGTGCTGTTACAGACCTTTTCTTCCCAGGGAATTCTCCTCCTTGGAGCTCTCAGAATCCCCAGTCTGAGCTGAACAGAGGCTCTTGACTGTGCCTGCCAAGCCTGTAACCCCAAGGCCATGTAATGCTGTTAGCAGAAACAACTGGACATCTCAAAGTCTCATCTGAAAGACTCTGCAATATACACATCAACTTTCCTGTGGTTGCTTTTCCTGATTCTGTTTGCCTGCTTTGCCTTACAGCACATCACAGCATGAAAGCAAACAGTTCAGAGATCCCTAATCCCCTCACTGCTGCTCCTACATTGTTATCTCAGGGCAGAAGGTCTGGCTTTGCAGCCACACATTGCATGTCACACCTCAGTGCATTGATTTAGCAACAGCTTCCTCTGATTTATGGCTGCAACTGACATTAGAAGTGGTTCCTGTACAAAAAAATATGTGATAAAATGTGGCATAGTCAGTAGAAATTAATTTAAAACCACTAAATCTGCCCTGTGAATAGTCCAGTGCTTCTAAGCTAAGCACACTCTGGGGTTTACAGGTATTTAAGCAGGGCTCAGCTCTGTGCTGCCCAGTATTTCAGGAGGTGTTCTTAAAGGTGTTTGACACACTACAATTGTAAATTGAAGGTAAATATGATTTTCAAAAGCTCCTCAAATAATACTTTCGTTACTCTCAGTAGGAGTTAGTACCCACATCAATACAGACCTGAGAGTGTTTCCTCCAACTCAATGAAGAGAATTCAATCCTGAAATGAGCTGGCTCAAAGACTTGGTCCTGGGAAGGATCTTAGGTGCCTTCTGGAAATGTTCCTCTGCCCAGTGAAGAAAGGTGGCCTTTAACTTTAGCAGTACTGAGCAGGGAATATCCAAATATGTGACTTAGGGACTTGGGAGAAAATACCCACTTTGACCTAAAATCTGGACTCTTTGGGACAGGAACTTTGGGGCTGCTAATTCATTTCAGTGCCTGCTGACACAGCTAATTAGAGATAGGAAAATCAGATGGAAGCCACCTCCCCGAGCACAGACCTCTGCAGCTGAATTCACCTGACTTCATGGCCAACTAAAGATGCTTTTTTCAGGGAATGATTCCTTTGTCCCATTTCAGGGAGAATTCTGGGCTCAGAGCCCATTTCTGTGCCCCGGGAGCACCAGGGGCACCACTGATTCCCATGTGGCTCTGAGCATCAGCCTCTGTAGGTGGATAAATTTAGGTGAGACAAATCCTCTCCCTCCAGAAAGGATGTCATATCCCATTGAAATCTGCAGGGTTAGCCACCCCCATGCTTTGGATATGCCTTCAGCTTCTGCTATTGATTTATATATTCATTAATACACATTAATTCATATACACATTAGTATATGACCTTTTGTCTTTGTATGTATCTGCTCGGGGTTTGGTTTATTGAGGCACCAAATAACATCACAATTTATCATGGGAATACCTGAACAACTTGTAAATTCACATATATAAGCGAGTTAATTAGAATTCAACAAAAACCAGAAATCCAGTGAAACACACTGACAGTCAAAACACATTCTTGGAGATTCTCTATTTCCTTTACATTTCTGAAACACTGAACACACAAATGGTTTTGACATTGCTACTAGGGCCTTTCAGGCTTTCCCCTCTTACTTTTTCCCTGCTTGAAAATGGAGATAAATTGGAAGTATTCGGATGTGTTTTGATCACCTTTCACATTTCATTCTGTTTTCCAGTCAAAAAAAGTAGGGAAACAGGAAAAAATGAAATGAAAAATAGGAGGCTGGAACTGCAGTTAAACCGTGCAATGCCACAACTGAATAAGGAAGCAAAAACTTGGTTTACAGAAACCAAAATATATAAATCTTTCAGTCTAGTACTTCATTCTGATTTAGGAAAAAAAAGCATTTTCCCATATTTCCTTCTCAGTCTGACTGGAGATGAAAACTTGTGGCATATTAATCCCTTCCTAAATTAGATATGCCCTCTGAAAAGTATGGAATTGTGGGCTATAAATGGCCTAGCATTAATTGCAGTAATTTCCCCATGGCTAAAATGGATGTTGCAGGGCCATTTATTCCTTCAAATTCTCTTCATCCTTTCTTTAAATAGTAGAAGTGTGAATGTCACCTGACATTTCTGTTCCTTTGGGGAGCAGTTGCCCCCCCTGACCCTTGGCTGTGTCTCCCAGAAGCTGCAGTCATTTTCAGTTAAGGGTAATTGGCAGCAGAATACACTTTGTTCTGTATAGTGTTAAAAATGGGGGACTTTGTTTTGCCAACCTTCCTGAACTTCCTTTCAGTTCAACGAAGGAGTGCAACATTTGTATAAGAAAGAAATATTGTCTTCAATGGGAAATGTATTCCATGTGTGTTATAATTTATGTTATGACAGATCTTTCTTAAGGTACAATATTGTTATTCACCGGGTGGAAAGAAACTTTATCAACTTCTTTCTTTCTTTTGGAAAAAAATGACTTCTTTGAGGTGACTATAATTTTTATTTGCGGAAATATGTGATAAATTTGAATAATAAATTTATATTAAACCTCCCATTTGTATTCGATTTCCTTCATAAATCTGGGTAAGATGTCAGCTGAGCTGTTCATGTATAAAATATTAGAACAAACATTGCCTGTCTAATTGAAAAATCTGTCTTCATCAAGGACCTGGAGCTGAGCTTAAGAATGAAAGATGGAGGCTTTATTTAATGCAGCTCTGCCCCGACTGTCATGAATGCTGTCTTTTTCCTCCCCTTCACCACCTCAACAGGAACAGCAAAGCTCTATTCCCCAACTGGTCTTAAAGGCAGAAATACAAAGATATGCAGAGAAAGGAATGGTCGCTGGTGTCTGTGGAGTGCTTTAAGGGACTTATGCTGGCGAGCGCTAATCCTCCTGCACTTAGAGGATGGGAGTTGCAATCCCTACTGGATTGGCTGGCCCAGGCTCAAAATTTACAGCCAATGTAATCATCTTCCAGGGTCACCCCGCGGGGTCACTCCCGTTATCACCAGAGGATGTAACGACAACAGTGGGGAGAGATAAAGGCGAGAGCAAAAAGGGAAATGAAAAAGGAAGCTGGGAGGGTTTCGCAGACCAAGGAAAGAAAAAAGGAGGAGAGAAAGGGGCAAAAAGAGAGCAAATGTCTGTTTTCAGAGCCACTGGGATTTCCCTGGCTGATTTAAAGCTCAGAGAGTGACTGTGAAAACCTGCCAACCCCACCAGCATGCCCTGATCCAGCCAGGCTTTCATGAGAGTCACTGCAAAGTCAGTCCCAGTTTGAAATGGAGACAGGGGACTCTGTGGCCCTTGGAGCAGGCAAGGGTGAGAGCTGGAGGGACTGAGAGAGGACTCAGAGAGAGCAGAATCCCAGGGAGCCTGTCTGGAGGGTGGAGGGTGCCTTCTCTGCTCACAGGGCCATGGGGGTGAGCCCTGCTGAGCTTCAGAGACATGCAGCAGGGTGAGCAGGACCCACTCAGTTTGTTATTCCTGAAAAAAAAAAGCCCAAGTGCCCGGTAATTAACAGTTCCAGGGTCTCTTAAGAAGTTCACCCTGAAGCTCTTTCAAAGTTCACTTGTACGGATGTGCATAAGACTTTTCTTTGCTGCCCTCAGGAAGCACTGAGGTGAGTGAATGAGAAACAGTGCTGGTCTGTAGAGAGCAGTCACCAAAGGAGATAAACCTCTACTTCTGTCAAGCTGGATCCTTCCCAGGGCCTCGCAAACAGCTCAGGGAGGGTGGAGGCTGCAGTGGTATGGACAGGGAGGAGCTGCATCCAGATGTGGACTTGGCTGGCAGCAGACAGATTTGTGCCACACTTTGAGCTGGATTAGGTCAGAGATATGGCCCTGGCATCTCCTGCAGATGGGAGCAGCTGCTGGGTTGCTATCTACAGCTCTGGAAACTGTGTTCAGCTTCTATCCCATCACTTTCCCTACCACCTTGTTCAAAGCACTCAGCTCCTCCAAACCTTGGATTTCAGTTTTGTTCAAATTATATTTCATTATCTTTCAGTTGTGGCCCTGCTCCCACCACAAAGCTGAGGGTCTTTGCACTGGCCTTGGAGCTGCTTTGTGTCCAGCCCTAAGCAAAGGCACAACTTGAGTAACAAGGAGGAATTTGGAGATAAGCAAGAACAAAAAACTGCCAGGGTGGCCTAAGAAGGTGTTGCTTGCACAAGAAGCAAAATCTCAATGTAAGCCATGGTCGGGTTTATTCTGATGGACACTATAGGTGGCATAACATCAATATTAATAAAGAATCCTGTGGCCACTGAAAACTTTATCTTCCATCTTTTGGAAGGATGTCCTGGACCAAAGGATTGAAGACATTTCTAAAAGTTCAATCTCTACTTGTGACTCTTCAAGCACCTCACCTTTGTAAAGGGAGAAGGTGGATGAAGAGCACCTATTTTAGCATGTCAGGCTCTCCTTTAACTCAAGGATCTCCCAACACATATAACTCCTGGTAAAGAGAAGTGTGAGTACATCAGAAAGACAGGAAAAGGGAACTGATGATTTCAACCAATGCAAAGAAAACCAGACACTAGCAAATTTGTCAGAAACCTATCAGTCTGTCAAAAGAAAATAAACTACATTTCTACTGCACTCAGAAATGAAACCAGTATCAGCCTCAGCCTTCAAAGTACTGGAGATCCTGTGTCTCTTCTTGGTAGCTAGAAATTCATCCAAGGCTTAAGACAATCTCATTCGTCTCCTGTTGCAGGTTTTTGGCCCTGATAATTTTTCATGTAGGCAGTACTGCTACAGTGGAATTAGACCCCAGCAATGCCTTCCACCTTCCAGGGAGAAACTAGGGAGGGATAGGATGACTTGTGATAGAAATATTTTTTGTTCAGCCAAAAAGATAAGGAAAAAAATCCCATTAACCGCAACACAAGTACTCAGTAAGAACCAAAGAAAACTGGAATGAATATTCTTCTGAACAAATCTGCAAATTAAAATGTCTCATTTTCTGGTTTTGATGAAACACAGAAACACTCCAAGAAAAGCAGAAACTTTCTGTGATTTGCTTGTTTTGGCAGAAATTAAATATTTTCTGATCGTTTTTATGAACACTGCTTTTACCAACTTTTGCTCTCACCATCCCTTTATTAAAATCTAGGGAAGCCTCTTATTAAAAGACATGTAAAGGAATAAGCTAAAAGCAAATCACCTCTCTGTTTGCATTAAGTGATAGTGGAGATGTAGAGGAGGTGGCTTCCAACCAAAGCCAAAGAAAGACCCTGCCATGTCACTGGGGACAACACTCAGGTGGCAGCAGGGAGTTCAGTCACAGAACTTCCTGCAGTGCCACACGTCAGGAGTATGAGCTTTTAACTAAGTTTCAGGAGTACCATAACAGACTGGGAGCAGACGCCAGAAGTGGCTACCAACCACGCTGGAAATGGCAACCAACCATCCTGCCTCCCTGGTAAGATGACCCAAAACTAAAGGGTTCAGCATGGCACTGCTGCTCTCACACCTCAACAAGTGGGTTTGTTCTCAGGTCTCACAACTACCAACACACACTTTATGAATAAACACTTCCAGAGGTAACAAGAGGAAGGCAAGAGGTTAATGCTGGCTCTGGAGGTTCCTGACTCTGGGAGATCCAGTGGCTGATGGGAGCAGCGTTCAGCCTTTGCAGTTTCCATTCGATACTGTAATTTATGGAATGACCTGTCTATTAACCCTGCCCCACTCTCGCTGCGCCAGCAGCAATTCAGGTGGAGCTCAATAACCTCTGTCATTGTCCTGGCCTGCCATGAGGTTTCTCAGCTCAATGCCACACTTGAATGACACTCTGCCATTATGCTATATTTAGGTAATGAAAGGTGTAATTAGCTTTGTTCTGCTGCAAGCTGATCTGACCCTGTATGCATTATAAAAGGTAATAAAATAGGTGCCCAGATATAAAACCCTGAATAAGCATATTATTCGGTGTAATTCCATGAGCCAAAAACTGATGAAAGAACCGGGGTGAGGGAGCCTCAGCTGCTGCAGTGCCCAACCAGCCTCGCTGTGAGAAGCTGCACAGAAAGCACAGCCAAGGGATGTCGAGGCATCAACAGAGCCAATATTGAATCTGTCCCCCGCTGGTGCAGCTTTTCTATAATTGATGGCATTTTGCAATGATTGCTTTCCTATTACAGCACTGTATCTTATCTCCCCATTGTGAGGGGAGCAGCTTTATGTTATTGTCAGCAGCCCTCCAGAGCCAGCATTATCCTGGGCCCATGGCCTTTGTGGGACTGTCGGCTTGTCATTAATTGTCCTGCCTGACCTTTGTCTGGGACTTTGGCCATCTGCTTTATCGTACCCCATCAGCCTGTGGGAGGAATGAATGGAACTGATAATATAAAAGTCCTGGCAGGAGAGATACTGGCCTAGAAGCTGTGGATGCCAAATGAGTCAGTCCTTGGGACATCATACATTTTCTTAGCATGAGTAATTCCAGCCGGGAAAAGGAGTTTTGTGGTATTTGCAAAAAGATGCCGGCATGTTTGATAGGGGTGCTATCCACACCTTGCTGATTTAGCAGGTGAGTGTCACCTCAGCTTTGGACTGTATCTTAGCTTTTCAGGGAATATCCTGAATGCTTGGCTCATTTCCAAGAGTTTCATACTCTCCCATATCCAGGCCATGATCTTGGAGATGAGATACTCCTCCATCTTCCCTTAATTCCAGCTGCAGCAGGACCAAGGCTCCACAGTGAAATAAGCCAGTGGAAAAATCCCTCTTCTTCTATACCAGAGGCTGACCTGGTATCTATCAGTGGTTGGGAATCACCGAGAGGCTTGAGCAAGGACAGGAAGCCAAGAAAATGTGGGCACCTGAGCTACCAGCTCCTGGCAGGGAGGCTGGTACTGCCCATCCATGGAGCACTGGGACTTTGCAGTGCCTCGCATATGTTTGGAAGGGAATACAGCATTTAGGTGTGTGTTTTTACCCTCTCGTGCCCATGTCATCCATTGTTCTCTTGGATGTGGCTGCTCCTGAGTGTCCCACAGACCATTCCCACACATGGTGGGTGGCTGGGGGTGCCTGGCCCAGTGTACACACAAAACACACCTTGGAGGAGCTGACTCCAGGGTGCTGGACTACATTTTCATGTAGTGGACATGATCAAAAAGCTGCTGGAGTCAGGGGAAAGGCGCATTCCTCCCATGGACTCCAGTGGGCTTTAAAGCAGGGACTGTGATCAGCAGCCTATGAAGTCTCCTCAGGAAAGCCTCCCACAATAAAGATGTTTCACCTGATGCAGATGCTTGTAAAACATTTCTCAAGCAATTAAAAACAGGTAGTGCTGAAATTGCGTGGGAATAGACAGAGGGAAATGGCTCTGTTTGCTCTTTGCTAATGACCAGCACTATGGGTGTTTGCTCCCTGCTGGGAAGAAGGAGTTTCTCAGACATATTCCCTAAGTAAGGCAGGAGCTGATGGTGAATATGACCAAATACCAAAGGCAAATATTCCAGTTAATGCCCTCTGGTCTGGCTGGGAGCATTAAGTGACTTGTGCACACCTATCCCTCCATCCCACTTCACCACCACTTGCTCTTCTTTCCCTCTGCTGGGTCTCTAAGCCCTAATTTGTTTGCCATGCATGATGGAATAAATGTTTTCAGTAGCTAGAATGTAGTTATCATCTAAAAAAAGGCACTGACTCTCAGAGAATCCTTTAGACCAGCACTAAAAATCTCCTACAGCAATAATGGTAAGAGAGACACTAAAAAGAGCCCTCAAAATTCACAGAATTTGCTTCTTTTAAATTCTTTTTCCTTGTGTGTGATATCTAATCAACTCTTCCACTTACAGCACTTCCCAATAGCACATTGTCTTTATCAGAATAAATCAAGTTTTCCTACCCTCATATCTAGTCCCCACATTCTAGGATATAGGAAAAATCCACAAAGCACCCAGAAGTATGAAGGCAGGTATGGGGACACCAACTCAAATCCACCCTGGCCACCAGAGATTTCACCCAGGAATTACGAGGCAGAAGGCCCTGTGTTTCTTGTGAGGTCAAAACTGATTTCCCAACAATCCTCTTGGATCTCACATCTTCTGAATTAGTGCATCTGGAGCTTGCCTAGCAAACCAAATCCACACATCAGCTACAAGCAGCCATACAGCTGATTCTCCCCCCTTTATTCCCCCACAAAGAGCCAGACAAAGCCACAGCAAGATCCTCCATGTCTGCAAGCCCTGACCTGCCACAGGCCCAGCTGGACACAGCCTCAGAGCAGCCCACAGCAAACACCTCCCCAGATCCACAGCGGGACATGGCAGCCACCCACACTTTCACTCAGGAATGCCTCTGGTCCCAGGAGATGATGGATATTTTCTCCTGATGCTCCCCATGGAAAAACAAACAAACACACACACACCTTCTGACAGCCCCGTAACCTGGCTACTACTGGGGGGCGGGAAGCCGCACCCTGCCAGTAGAAAATTACTCCTGTGTTCAGGCAGGCACAGAGAGCACCAGGTACCCTGCTCTGCCACAAACTTCCTCCTCAGCCTTGGGAAAGTCACTTAACTGCCACAATTTGGATATTAATGGGCGTGAGATGCATGAATATTTTTCCATTTGCTCTTGGTAAAATCGATATAATGGTTGGGCTCTACCTCGCAGGAGGGTGATGAGAAAAAACCAATAAAGGTGGTAAGACAGTCACAGCCTGCTGGGATGGAGGCCACACACATTCCTGAAATAGATTTCCTTGGGGTCAAGTTTCTCTCGAGGTGGTATTTCGAAAGCTAAACATGAAGAAGTAATGAATTACTGCTCAGGATAAAGCCAGTCCTCAGCTATTCATAGTTTGGATATGTCTCACAATGTTTTTATCAGGGCCAGCTCCTGTGCTTACTAAAAATCCCAGTAATGTCCTGTTCCACTGGCTTTCTCTGGCCTTAGGTGATATTGTTCACTAAATACAATGAAAATGTGACACTTGAAAATAAATGTGTTCTTTCCAAGGAAATCTGGCTCGGATGCCTGATAAATTCCACCATTCACTCAGCTGCTGGAATTTGAAGAATCCCTCCCCATCCTTCAGCTGGTATTTTCTTAAAAGTAACTATCAGGAATTATCAAACGTGGGGAATTCCCGAAGGCCCTAACATCCCAGCTGGATCAAAGCGTGGCGGCGATAAGATCAGTGACTGAGTACATCCCCATTCTGTGGAAGGTAGGTGGGCGGAAGGATAAATACAGTAGAGGCCGTGCCAGAAGCTAATGCAGAACAAACACTGAGCTACCCCAGATGCATTTTCAGCTGGCTTTGTCTGTGACAGCCCATCTTCCCACCTGCGGAGAGAGGAGCGCTTCAGGCGGATTTCAGCTGGCACAGGCTCACTTTTAGCACCTCAGCTCCCTTGCCCGGCCCAGATCCCTCTCCCAAGCAGAGCAGGGCATTTCCCGAGCCAGGCAGGAGGGATGAGACTCTACTTACAGCCTAACACTGGAGAAGACAGCTTGTGTCTGAAGGAGAGGCACTGAATGTGGTTTTCCACAGTTCCTGCACAGTTTACATTCCTTTAAACTTCCCACAAAGCTGAAGTGCCTTTAAAGTCTTTTTAAAGATACCAGGTCTCTGATGGTTTCTCGCCAAAAGGTAGCTGAGACTTCATGTTTCATCTTAAATCAAGAGAGATTTAGTAATTCCACATTTCTGCAGCAGATGTTGAAATCTGTCATGGAAAAGTGCTTTTGGAACACAAGACTCCTGCTTCCCAATCAAGGCTGTTTGGACAAACTTTGCCAACATAAATAGATACATATTCATATTTATAGATTCATCTCAATTACAGGCAATACCTGTGGATGGAGGGGCTGGCACTGCCTGTTCAGTTTTCTCTTTTACTTGGAGTTTTCCATAATGTGGACCAGGGAAAATAAAAAATGAATTCTGTACCCTCCCTGGGTTTCCCTCTGTCAGACCCCCATCCCACCCACAAGGCACAGTGCTACTGTCTGCACACAGCACAGAACTGCAGAGCCTATTCTTCTCTATTAATGTATTAAACAGATGCACAAAAGACACATTTTTACCAACCTGAGTTATAAGAAATCCAAAGTAAAGGAGAAATCCCAACAGCGTAGGACCAGCACTAAGTGGAAATATTACAACATAAGAGCAGGTGCTGCTTTGGCAACAGATGTTGGTATCACAAGGTGTTTGGAGGGAAGATGCTGCACATTCTCAACAATTCCGTGGCATTTCTCTTTCCACCTTTTAAATATTTTTATATGGCCATTGGCTGGCAGTTGCCAGGTAGGAATTAAATCACGCTCGGTCATTGTTTTCATTTTACTTCCCTAACTTGCTGTAACAGTTGTGAGCTTCGTTGATGTAGAATGGAAATGTCAGGGGAAGCATTTTTTTATTAGTGGCTTCTGGAGGAAATGTGCCAATAACTGTGCTACCATAATTTGCTTTACCACTCTGAATTCATATGAAGTGAAAGAGCTGAGGTCAGGACCAGGGATTGCTGACACCACCATCTGCTGGGAATGGAAATCTGTGTTAGGACTTTGCCTATTTTAGTTTTTATAGTTATTTTACTACTCATTTTAATGCCAGAGTTTCCATTTTTCACATCCTGATTGCTTTCAGGTGCATCGGTTCATATAATACTAGCAGAGGATGCATTTTAAAAATGTTTTTCCAAAGGCCTGAAAAAGAAATTCTTAGGATTTTCCTGCCCTGTGAGGTCACTCACAGTGTAGGCTCTGTTAGTGCTGCTGTTTGGTTGCTAATGTGATGAATTAATGGGTTTTTTTTAAGTGGGTTTGGTGCTTCACAGGCAGCACACACATCAAGTCACAAATGTGACATGCACAGAGAAAAATAGCAGCACATAACAATATTATCACACTGAAAGTTTGGGTGAAAATGCATTTAAAAATCTCTCTGATGGCAAAAGCATTCTGTTAGGTTTCCACCTTCCAGTTTGTACAGAAAACAAGGCAGCGCTCCCTGTGCTCAAAGACAAATGTCATTGTTCTAAGATCTTTTATCTTCTGCAAAAGGCTTTTTGGGGAGGAATGTGTGAGGAAGTGGCAATGATAGACAGGTAACTATTAAAGATGACAGAAGCAGGATGTGGTGCTAGGAAGTGTTTCAAAGAGCCCACCAGCAAGACTGAGTCTCACTGCTTCCAGCAAGATTTGCAAGTGTGTAGTAAAGTTAAGCATATACTCAAACAGTAGTAGGTTGAATAAGGATGGACTTATGCACATATTCAAGCTCTTTGATGAAGTTTCTTATTAGTGGGTTTCATTTTATACAACTGAAAGTGCCTGGGTGAGTTGCTGGGATGTTAATAGAGAGTGTCTTCGCTGACCAAGCTCAGACAGTGGGTGGAAAAAGTTGTGGAATGGTATTAAAGAGCATTCCAGAGCAAAATTAGCTCTGCTTCACATTATATATATTTCAAAACATGGGCAAACTGTTAATAACAAGATGAGACATCAAGGCATGCATCAAGGATAACGAGTTAATCATTAAATTATTCCTGTCTGTTTACATTGTCAGACAAAGTAGCAGTCAAAACATTCAGAACGTTGCCTCAGCGCTAGAAAATCCACAGGGAAAATACCTTTTCAGCACTTAAAATAACAATTTTCGAGCTACTGAGTCATCAAAATTAGTTCTGCACTGTTAAACTTTAAAGGAATTCTGCAGATAAAGGAGTCCATGAAGTGACTCTGAGTCAATTGTGCGATGAAAACGATTTATGCTGGAAAACAAAAAGCCCCCCTCACTATTACTTTTGGTATTTTCTCATCTTCACCAACATCAAGCACTGTTGTTTCTGTGCTCAACTTAAAGGTATTTAACAGACTAACACGGTGAGAGTGATCTGCTTAACAACCACACTGATTTATGCAGAAGATTAGAGCTGCCTCCCCATCCCCAGTACAATACCACTCTGGAGAGGACAATGTTTTTCCTTCCCTCACTGGGATCAGTGAAATCTCATTCCGTGCCACAGGCTCCTCAGAAATGCTCAGAAATGATGGGGAAGGGGTTGACTTTCTTAAGGTTCACCTGCTTATCTCAAAGAACGACACTGCTGACAAAGCACCAACCTTTCAGCTCTCTGTGGGTTAGCAGCTCTGCTTCAGTATTCCCAAAGATGTTTAAGGGCACTGCAGAATAGCTCTGGACAGCTGTGATTCCTCCTAGTGTGACTGTTACAGAGTTATGGAAAATGGGAAGATGCATATGAAAAGGAAGATACAGATCTAGAGTAATTTTCTGTGTTTATTTACAGAATGTCTGTACATAACTCCTACGGACTTACTCCCACTTTAGGTGAACATACTGTCCTCGGCCTGAAGATCTAAAATGTTTGGAGAAAATGATGAATTATTTTGATGCCAAATGTCCTCAGTCATTTCTTCAGTGAGACATTCTTTTAATTAATCCCTTAATGTATTCTCAGTTGTTTGCTGCTTCACTCTAATGATGTGTAGTGGGCACTACTGTCTTGTTTCTTGATCTGGTTCCTGGCCACTGCTGGCTGCAAGCCATGAACTGATCTCCAACCCTCTCCTTGTCCCACCATCCTGGAGAGCCAAGTGTCCCACTGCAACAGCACGGGCTGCAAACACACCTAAACAGCCCCTTTCTTGGGAAACCAATTGGGACAGCACTATAAATCGCTGTGACAGAGATCCCCAGCCATTCCAGTTCCTGTAGGTGGGATCATTTGGAACCACGGCTGCTGAGTTACAGCTGAGCTCCCCGTCCCATTGGCAGCCCCATGGGTGGTCAGCACGAAGCCGGCAACACAAGCCTGTCCCGGCGTTCCTGAGCTCCCACGGCTGTTCCCCGGAGGCTTTTCCCCGCCCGGATGCCTGGATCTGTGCCCCGGGGCCGTGTTGCTGCACGCAGGGTGGTGGCTCCCCTGGCCCCGCTGCAGAATGTGGAGGAGATAACCGGGCCCGGCAGCCCCAGGCGGCCGCACAGGTACGGAGCCCTCAGCCTGCAGTTTTTCAAGCAGCTTTGTGATTATCAGCAATTACCTAACCGGGTTGGGTATATTTCCACTCCTGCCTCTCTCTTGTTTGGTCACAAGACGGTTAATTAGAGAGATGAGGAGAGTTTCATTATATCCTCATTGCCGCCTTTCAAGGGGGAAGAATTGCAGAAATGCAGCAAGCCCAATTTCCTCGGAGTCAAAAGATTAATTTGAAAGCTGTCCAGTGAAAGTGTATTTTTGCTGAAGCTATAACACACTTGCAGCTACTGGGATAGTGGAGACTGTAAAATATCTATCAGATATAACATGAAATTTCAATGTTTTAAAAAATATTCTCAGGAGGACGCAGTCCTTGTTGATACTACCTTCTTTAGAAAACTTTTCATGATTATTATTTCCTCATCAAAAGCATTTGCTACATTGATTGGTATGCTCAGTTCTTGGGTATTTCCACACACTAGTGGTGTTTGTTGTTTTATCTGAGAAAAGTGAGATTTTTGCATTGGGATGAAGAGTGATCTTTAGGTCTCTCAAAATCATGCGGGTCAATATATTCCCAGTGGGAAACAATTCGACCATTACTTTGGACAACAAACATAATGTGTGAAAGAATGAATGGAAAACAACTAGAATTGTACGAATGTTTAGCAAGGCTTGAAAATATTTTATAAGCACATTTTTGCTTCATAGAAAGAGAAAACAAACACTGAAAGCTACCAGATTTTAGACCTATTTTCTACTAAAGGTTAGTTTGAGCAGCTCTGAAACTGTCACAGAACAGGACTTTAAACAAGATGGGGAAGATAATTCCTGACCTTTGAATATCACGAACATTTACTCAAGTAAAGGATGATTCATGGTGACTGCATGAATCCATGGAGGGGACTTGGTTTGTAGCAACTTCCACTGTGAGCACTTCAGTGAGCCCCACTGGTGAGCAAATTCCCATGACATTGTGCCACAGCTCATAACATTCCACAGAGCACAGGGCATGCCATGGCCCAGAGGAAGATCTTTGGGATATGGACTACATTTTGGGTTGAAATATTATTAATCCTCGGTGTCCAGGAGCTGACTCCTATGGAAGCACATTGCTGAGGTCCAGACAGGAGGGTAAAGAATGGCATTTCATGCCACTATTACACTGCTGCAGCCCTTTACCTTTACCAGAACAGTGTAAGCAACTGAGTGAGCTTTGCAATCCAAAAGCAACAAGAGGCCCTGGAAATTTCAGTTTGATTTGATATTCACGTCTTATTGAAAGATCTAATAAGGGAGTGAGAAGCAACTTCATGGCCACAAGAAGCACAAAGAAATGGGAGGCAGAACAGAGATATGGTACCAAGTACACAAACCAGCAATTCCCGGTCCACTTTCTTTTTCGGACCAATATATTCCTGTTTTTCTTTCTTCCGTGCAGCACCACCGCCACCTTTTCTGTGAAGCTGCAGCTGACAGGGCACTATTTTAGCAGAAATAATGTGAATGGTACCACTACTGTACTGCCACTGGGCACAATTCCTGCAGAATATCCTCAGATTCACTTGTGCTGAGCCTAATTGCTGCTCATACACCAATTAAGACTCCTATGTTTAAGACAAACATACCTCCAAGTAATCTTGTGCATAACCCTAATTTCACATTTGTATTGATGGTGTTTTGAGAACTTAAGCCTCATTTTTGTTCTTATCTGCTAGCACAGAAGAATGATATTATGTTTTCTACTGGCACATGTTTGTTACTGGTTTTGTGCAGCTTCACGGCAGTCAAGGCAGGAAGACTCCATGCCAAATGGATCTGGGATCTGACTGGGTCTCATGGGGAGGTGACGGGGCTATTCCTGGTTATCCATCTCTGAGGCAGACATGATTTGCTCCATGCAGTGCCTTCAGGGACACCTTGTTTGATCTCCATCTTTTGCACTGTTATGGGTAACTGATCACAACTTCAATGTTTTGCTTCATAAGAGCACGTGTCCTCTGGAGAGATGCTGTAAGATAGAGGTAGATTCCTAGGCTGGTGCAAACAAGCAGGTGTTCCTTTTGAACACGCACAGGGAAACCAACTGCTCTCATAATTCTACAGGACCTCCAAGAGAGATTGAAGTGTTTATTCCTTTTGCCCCTGAAGCAGTGAGCACTGCTCACCAGTGACTTCTCCACATAGCCATGGATGATCAAATCCTGGCCTTTTGCAGTGCAAGGACCTGTTGCATTTTTCACTCAATTGAGCCAATTTCATGTTCCAAGGCGCACAGGAAGCGATGGCACCTCCAGTGGGAATGAAATAGCTGTTTCTGCAGTTCCTGGCTATTGATGAGACGTGACCTGACAAGGCTGATCTCTGATTTCCGGCTCTGCTGAGAGCCTCTCCAGCCCACCCTGGGGACAGGGACAGGGACAGTGCCCTGTTCTTCTCCCTCCACACCCTGCTCCACACGACCCATGTCCAGTGGCATGGGAATTACATGTTAGGAGTGGAAACACCACTCAAGCTGGCTCCCCGCAGAGGTTATTTATTTGCTTCAAATGTCAGCTGGGCTATTTTTCTCCCCCTCTCTCCCTCCCTCTCTCCTTCCCCTCCTCCTCCAAGATCCTTACCTAGTAAAGATGATGAAATGCCAAGAAGAAATGTCACTCCAGCAAGTAAGTTTGCTTGGGGGCATAAGCTGCACTTTGATAATGGTATTTGTTCTGTGGGTGGTCAAATTCCCCTTGCCTCTCCTTTTTGGTCCTAACCATTATCTCATGCAAAGATAAGGTTCATTAGTAGCTCCTCTGAGCTACGGACACTGCAGAGCTCATGAAAAAGCATGTTCATCAGTGATAGCGTTTATTAGTGATTGCTGCTTTCATGCACCTTTTAGATTTATTTTGCTGCTTTCTCTAGGTGGGAAAGTCCTTAAAAAGCTTTCAAAACCAGGCTCATTTTGAGGCACACGTATATGTGCAACCCATGCATACACCTAAGTGTACGTGTGTTGTTTATGGGTACAATTAATCTAACTAGTTTGTGGTTGGGCTCACAGTTCTACTAAGAATAATAAATTTCTAAACCTGAAAACTAACCCAAATTAATTTATACCATTTATCCCAGGCTTGGTCTGAGATTCAGGACTATCTGTCTTTTGCAGCCTAAGTGACAGCATTGTCCTGCAGTTCTGGCAGCAGAAATAGATATTCCTGTTCCTGTTGGTTAGGAGGAAGCTTCCTCGTTCTATAGCTTATGAAGATAACATTAAGAAAATGTAAATGTGTCTGACATAATTTCTCTTAAAACTGATTCACACCTTAAAGCCTAACACCTAAAAACATTTAGTTCCTTTTTATTGGCATAACATATTTCAGGAGGAAGGAAAAAAAAAAGAGATCCTGGAATGTGTCCTGCATCTACTCCAAGAGGACTGCACAGCTTTTCATGCACCGGCAGTCCAAATGCCTGTAACTTTCTAGGTAGAGACAATATGAATGAGAAGATGAGTGACAGGAGATAATATAATCATATAAAATAAGGAGCAGTGCTGGGAAAGTAGGCTGGAACTATTTATCCTTTTTTTTTGTGTGCATGTGTGTATAGCATGAACAATGAGCTTACAACCTGAAATGAATACTTTTCTATGGAACAGGAATCTAGGTAGTGCAATTCTTCACCCTACGATTACATTGCCATCATGAATACAGTGAAAAGAATAATAAAACTCCACATCTATCTATAGGAAAACAATAAACACAATAGATACAAAGGGTAATATTATGGAAATATAATAGCTACAAATGATGAGTAAACAAAAGCTTTTGAATGCATAAAACCTTTGAATTTTCAGGGCATAGACTCTACATTTGACTGCTTTGGGGATGGGTTTTTATGCACCTATTGCACACTTACCTTTCCCAAAATGGTTTCACTTGTCTCCTGTCAGAGGCAGCTCCTGGCCAACTGCATCCCTAGCGGTGCAACCCCAGATCCCCATGGGCACTGCAAAGAAATGAATGCAATCTCAAACTGCTGTCAGGTTTCCTCCCTCAAGCTGCACTGATAAGCTCATCAATGATAAAAAGCAAAAGAATAATAATGGGAAAGTATTCAAATTTGAAAAATATCCAAATTTTTACTTTGGTTGTCATGGGCTTTGCCACTAAGTTAAAGGACTCACTAATAGTGAGGTAAAATTTTGTTCTTGGATTAATCTCATTTACTATGCAAGACATAGTGGGTTGCAAAGGCAGACATGAGGACTGAATTTGGCTTTTGAGAGGCTTAAAATACTAACCAGACCCTGGAAACTGCTGTTATCTCAACATCGTTTTCCAACCTGATTAGGGAGAAAAGTTTCATTAGGTGTCTGTGCTGATTCCCAACCTATGAGGTCATGCAGCACTGGCACCCAAACTCCACGCCCTTATCCTCTTAGCCTTTGACACAAGGAATGGGTCTTTGGGACTGGGAGCAGATTCAAGTTTGTATACCCATTTGTTCTTCCAAAAGCAAGATATGTTGTGGTAAACCTTCCATACTTTAGCAAAGCCTCTGAGGATCAGTATTTGACTAGTGCATAAATGCCTCCACATATGCAAACACGGGCTTGTTTATGATAGGCTTATCTAGCCAGGTTTTACACAGTGATGTTGAAAATAAGGGAATCAAGTGAAAAATGACAGCTGGCAAAACTTTCACCTTGCCCTTTGCCTTTTTGCATGTAAAAAGCTATTTTTGCTTTACAGTCGTGGAAAAGGGTATGAGTAGAGTGAGCACAGGAAATTCTGTTTGAGTTGTTGCCATCACTGGGAACAAACCTATCTTGTTCCCCAAAAGAGCAACAGTTCTCTCTCCTTTCTCTTCTTGTTTTAACAACCAGTGGTAATACTGCCCTATTTTATGCCTTAATCCATCCTCTAAAAAGGGAATCTGAGATAATCAGCAATGAAAGTGCTGATGCAATTCTTGCTCTCTGAAAAATATCAGCTTCTCCACATGCCCACATGCAGAAACCTTTTGGAGCAAGCTCACAGAAGAGACGTGGTGCAAATTTTTCCAAAACAACGGGGCTCTTCCTTCCCTGAAATCCAAGTGGGATGAATTTCTAAATACCTTGGGATGCTCTGCGGGGCCAAACATCCTGGCCCTTGTCCTCAGGTTGAAGAAAACAGAGACCTGGCTGAGAAACTCACAGCTGATTCATGCCATTGTTATATATATATAAAACCCTTCTCCACAGAGGATCACAAAAGGGGATGGGAGAGCACAATCCCACCAGAGCTGTCACTGCAACCCAGGCTGCAGATCCTGACACATACTTCCGTCTTGTTAAAGTGCTCTACTGTAAATGCTACAGATTTGACAGTGGAAAGGCACTGTGGGGCAAACTGTCATGGAAAAAAAGATAAAATGAGAGAAGATAATGATGTTAAACATGAGTGCATGCAATTATAAGTCCATGGTGTCTATGTCTTTCAAACACAAGCAGATATGGTTACCTCCTTTATTCCCCACAGTTAAAGGAAGCATTTGTGTCATAGCAACCCTTGAAAAAATGAATTAATTACTTGAGATTTTTTTCAAGCTACTGAGGGGATTTGTTTGCCACAGTGATCACTCAACTGACCAGGATGTGAGGGACCTGGCTCCCTTCCTGTGCTCCCAAATCCCTGCTTCGGCCAGGGAGGGCAGCTGTGGCCATGGCAGGTTGGTCAGCCTGCTGGGCTTCAGGTTGGGTGAGCAAGGGGCCTCACAGTGTGTGGATACCAAGCACAGCTTTCCCCGGGTAGCTGTGTTCAGGCAAGGAGGACTTTGCCATTATTGCACACACAGTAAAGCATTCCTACCCTAGACATGACCTCGGTCATCGCTATTATTTTTACTACCTAGATTTGCAGTGGTGTGGCAAAAGGGGTTGGGAGAACAGAGTGGTAATCTCAGTTCAGCAGAGCACTGGAGTTCCTTCAGTCCCTCCACACACGATTCCCCATAAGCCACTCAGATCCCATTCAGGAAATCATGTTTGTGCTGTTTTACCACCCAGAAGCTGAAGTAAGCTCTCACAATTTTAGATGCTGTTAAGTGCTGCCCAGAGAAACTTCCAGTCTAAGCTGGAAGACCACAGATACCCTTTCATTCTTTGCAGCTATTGCATAGGTTGAGATTTTTGAAAGAAAAGGCTGCTGTCACATTGTCAGATGCAAGGACAGAAAAGTTTTCTCCAAGCTCCCACTGTCACAGACTTTCACATTGCCCATTCCACATTTTAGGCAACATGACTGTGCTGGAACCCACCTGGTGTGCAGGGACTATGAGCTCCTCAGGAGCACCCTCCTAATGCATCCCTTTGGAGAACTGCTTGTGGGACAGTCCAGTCCTCCAGTAACAAATATCCAAACATGAGCAGATCTATGGAAGCCCCTGAAGTGTTGTGCATGTCACAGCCAATGGTCTGTCAGCTCTGAGCTAGAAATGTCACCTCAGGGCAACATACAACCCTTTTCAAGCAACCAGTTAAAGTGAAGCTGTGTCCTGGAATGGAAAGAAGAGGAGGAAGGGAAAGGAAATTTTGGTCCCCTAACAGTGAAATGTGGTTGCAGTGCAAGAAGGGAGCTCACAGACTGTGTTTTTGCACAGCATTTTACAGGCTTTGGGGGCAGTTACAAGCTCACCGGTTCATGAACTCCCTCTTGGCCAGGGCCCAGCTGGGCACTTTTCAGCCTTTATAAAGTAAATTGCACTCCAGGAGGCTGTCACTCTTTGCACAAATGTGGAAAACCCAAGGTGAAGCCGTACCACAAAATAATGTGGCAGCACAGAGGTAGTCACTGAGGTAACCCTGCAGAGCTGCTGCACTTCCAGCCACTGAGATGAGGTGGCACACACTGATGGGACACTCTGGAAGTGCTGGGGCTGGGCCTGCTAAAGGTGTTGCTCTTCCATTCAGCAGGCAGTGCTTACTTTACAGGCCTTGGATTGAGGAGAACCTCTGGTCCCTACCATAAAGCAATTTGAGATGAAAGCCACTAGTCATATAACGGGTATGGTTATGAGTCAGCAGCTTCAACAGTTTCCCAAGGTTTTTGTTTTTACTTTAATATCAAAAGAACAGCATGAAATCCAGGTCCTACCCTCAGTTGTTCCCAGCAAGAGGAATAACTCATATTTCCAAGGAGCTGCTAGGTGACAATTTCACCTGGACGTGCGAGATCAGCTTTCACCAGCTCCTGTCTTGAAAGGAAGAGTGCTCTTATGGAGAGAGCAGAGGTCAATACTTAGGATATCTGGTCTCAGCCCCATGACAAGAAGGTATGTGACCTTCAGCATGAGTCTCAGCATCCCGGGACTCAGCTCCCCCTCTGAACCGAGAACTAAAACATGCCTTTACCATTTCACTCTAATACCCTGTGAAAATGCTGTTGCATCCTATTACTCTATAACTCTTAGGGGGAGGTGAAAACTGTGCTCTTGATTGCTGTTTTATGGAATGGGATATTCATTTACTCCTGAGTGGCCAATGCAAAAGGGAAAGCGAGTTCAGTGCAATAAATGTGGCGAGGGACAGAATTTGAGCAGCGCTCTTTCCGTGCTTTGTGGGCTGCCTGACCTTCAGCTGAAACCACGACATTTTTCATAGTCCAACCAATACTTTAGGGGAAAAAAAAGCAAGCAGCAGAAGCTACCAGTTAGATTTGCCAGGTATGAGACAATATAAAAGCAACGAAACTTTGAGGATGAAGGGGAGCTGGTTGCCATCTCTGCTGGTAGCAGGAATAATGCCTTGCATTTAGCAGGCAGTGTAACAGTGGTCAGGGTTAGGTGGCCACTGTAACTTATCCTCGGTGCTGCAGCACTGCCACACAGCTCCACATAGGCCACTTCTGTTCATTTAGGGCTCTTCCATGTAGACATACAGAAGAGTCTTTCTTTCAGTACAAAAGAAAGATGATGTGTCTGTGATGGTTAACACTCAGGAGAACCCTGTGAGACAGAGAAGTGGGAATGGGCTGAGAAATCTGCAGGGCTTTGCTGAGTCCTGCAGGGGGACCGGGCTGCAGAACTGAGCTGGACGCCTCCAGTCTCCCAAGACTTCACTTCTGTTCCCTCAGACTTTGCTACCTAAACAGCTTTGCTCTGCTACCTGACCAGAGAGGAGGTCGCATGACACAGCTCATTGCATATCAGAAGAGCCTCAACACTAGAAAGGACAATCCTATAAAATGGTTTTGTCCAGAAATTGACTTTCAGCCAAACCTGGCATATTTTCATCCAGATGTACCTTCCTAGAAAATGGGTCAGCAGCCAGATAGAAAATTTGCCAATCGGAACAGTGATTTATTATCATCAATAGAGGTGAAGACTACAGGGAAAATCAGAATAAGCAGATGAATTGGAAGAAAAAGTTCACTGATTACAAGTGTAGGTAATGCCCCCTACAAAGCACAATAGAAAATTTGCATTTGGCACATATATATTCCCTGTCACTGCCTGTGGTCAGGGAGAACTCAGCTTAAAGAGCTGAAATAAAATTCTCCATACCTGGTGCAGTAAGCCAAATAAATAAATAAAATATTAAGAAGGAGAAGGATGTGACAGAAAACCAGACTGAACATATTGGGGTCTCTTTAATGTGAGTTAATGGCTGCCTTCAACTGGGTCATTGGTCTGTAGCAAATAACAGCTCTGCACAAAGCCAGAGGGTGTCAGATGTCTCCTTTTTTGTGTGGGAAAGGAGAAAGTCATTTATGTAGGGAGGTAACTGGGAACAATAGGAGCCACGTTCCCTGCCAAGGTCTGATCCCGAGACAAATCTTTGGGCAGAGGTGGGATAACCCAGCTGCTACTGAATGGATGTGAACACAGCTTGGCAAGGTCTAGGAGGGGCTGTATGGCAGGGAAAGGAGCAAATGGTGAGCAGGGCACCAGAGATCCCTGTGGCTCAGAAAGGATTGGCAGGACAGACTCCTGCCAGCAACAGGACTTGCCACTGTTTGCTCCTGTTGTGCTTGGGGCTCAGCAGTCATGAGCATTCTTTGCAAATAAACAGGCTGTGTCAAGGTGCATACCTGGCTTGTGTCATCCATTGCTCCTCCTAAAGGAAAACATCCTACAAGGCCTTAAATATTGATTTACCTCTCAGACCAAAGGGAAGCTGTTCGCTGTATTTGCCAACATACCCTTATTGCTGAGGAACAGCAGTAATGGGTTCAGAAGAGGGTGTGGAGAAGAAATGAAATCACAAACAACAGAGAAGTTTCGGTAGAGAGTTTGAAAAGTGTAGGTGTGTTTCATCTGCAAGTAGAGTGAGTAAGTGGGGATGCAACAGGAATATTCCTCTAAAGAGTGGAAGGGGAAGGGGAGCATCTCATGCACAATTCACATCCCTTAACACAAGGCAAGAAACCCCTCCGTGAAACTGAGAGAAATGGAAAAAAGGAAATAAAAAAAGAGCAATGCCTCCATATTCAGCTACTTGGAAGGTGCATTGCTATAGAAAGCCACTGTGGCCAAATACCTCGAGACCATCAAAACAGGACTCAAGAACTATAAGAATAAAGGCATGCAGATGACCAGCTTGTTTCTAAGCAGACAGAAGTCCATATGTTTCCAGACATAAACAAAACAGAAATCATACGTAATTATCTGTAACTTTTTTCGTACTCTCCTGAAAACACCTGGAACTGATCCACAGGTTAAAGAAGACGCTGGGTAGAAGTACTGGACATTAGAGACCATGATGAAGAAAGTATTTTCCAGAATAAACTTTTGAACATGCAAACTAGGCTGTGAGTTGTATTAGCATAGCAGAATGTCCGTGACTGCAGGGAACTTAAGGTAGGGGGACAGAATTTCAGAGGTATCTGGGCAAATACAGCCAGTCCTCTTACACTTATGTACTCTGTTATTACAACTTGGGGCTGATCCTGAAGAATTCCTTACTTCCCCTGGTGTTTTCATTAGTTCCAAATACAAACAGGATGGATCCCTGAGAGTGATACTTCTTAGCATGAGTGAAAGTGGCAGAACCAGATTCAACGCACAGAGAAGAAAATTATTGAGCCATGTTTAACTGCTCAGGACACCTCTTACAGATTGGGGTGTCTTTGATTTATTCTCCCACACCCACACACCAGGCCTCTGGAATTGGAGAGCTTCTAACTGCACCTGAAAAACAGCAATTCCTGTAAAGAAAGAAGAAGAAACTGAACACACCTTGGTTTTGTGTGCAAGGGAAGCATTAACAGGAAATCAACTGAGTTGACATTTTAAAAAACTTGCTGTTGCCATGATCAAAGAAATGCATCTGTGTACATATCTTTATGTGTAGGAATGGAGCCCCACAGCCCCACGGGAAGTCTGTGCTGCACCAGCTCTTCCAACCAGGAGGTCTTTTGGGTGCCCTCTCCTTGTCCAGCACAAGAAAGCAGAGAGATCTTGGCACCAGCACATGCAGCTGTGTAAGAGCTAAGAGCTTTGCAGTGAGAGACCCACGACAGAAGCACAGCATCCTTCCTTGTCCTTCTAATCCAAGCAGCAGAACCCACTACGAGGAGCACTGATGGGAAGGACAGGCTGCCTTTGGGTGACACTTCAGCATGGGGCAAAGCGTACTCACCCTCACTGCAATCCTCTTATCCAGCTACCTCAGACAGAGCCAGTCACTCCCCACAATCCCCAAAACACTTGTGAGGATGAAGCCCTGGGCCTGGAGGGTGGTGTTTTCCTCAGTGCAATGGGCTGGGAGGGGGTCTGCCCCTGGCAGGAGTGACTCCCCAGCAGGACCTGCTCTAAGGTAGGGCTGGCCCACAGAGCAAACTGCCAGCAAAGCCTCGTCCAGCAGGGAACTAATTTAGTCTCTTGTACAGTTGATGAATGAAGAATTTCCTCTTGGGACTAAATTACAGGCCTTGTCAGGGTTGCTCTTTCGTGATCTGTTATTTAGATGTAATTTTCCAACAGGGCTGGAACACATAGCCATGAGCTAGAATAGTATTTGCTGTGAACAGCTGCCACACACCGTCCTTCACTTCCCACACCCTTTCCACCCTCCCCGGTACCCCCCTCCTTCCCTCCCTCCTGACACACATGCAAGACCCACTAGGCACAACTCACACTGCATCTGTTAGATCCTCATTGAGGTCCTTAATTAAACCACAAGAATGGCATTTGCCCACCTTCCCTGCGCCCCTGTTGTACAAAGAGTCACGTCTTGTTTGAACATGCTTAAAAACAGACAAGAAGGCTTTTTTCAGACTCTGATGATTACAACCCTGTGTCAATCTTTTCCCCCTTTGGCTTGAAGATAGACTTGTGATCCTCCTTTGGCTTTTTGAACTGCTGGAAGCTGTGTAAACACACAGCGTGTCAGTAAAGCTCTGCTGACCTAATGGCTGCTAAGTGCAAAGCTATTCCCTTCAAACTCCCAGATCTCACCTGTTTTGAGGTCATTAATGATGGAGTCTGAAAGCAAAGGCAGGAACATTCTAGTTGGCCATTACCTAATGAAGAAATGGCTGGGTAGGACTATTTCAAGGAGTTTTCTAACAGCCCAGTATTTGTTTTGGGCTTTAATCCGAGGATGCTCTCTCCAGTTAGGAGGCTGACTATTTTAATGCGGGGCAGTAAATCTGAGTGCTGAGGCACCATGTTACAACAGACCCTTCTGGAAGTCCCTCTGCTAGACGTGCAGCATAAATCCACAGAGCATGGAAGGAATCCAAGACTCAGGACTGTTTTATCCACTTGCACACCCTCACGCCTTTCCTTCATGTGCTCAGAAGCAGCAAGCTGTCCAGCCTGCAGAACTGGAAGTCCTGTAGCGAGGAGCTAGGATCCATTTTGTGTAAGTGACGATGACCAAATAGCCCGAAATAATTTTCCAACGTAATGCTGGTGTGGAGTCTAAACAAATCAAGGAGTTGCTGACAGCAAATTATATAGTTTTAGAATAGCATAAAGGAGCTTGGAGGAGAAAAGAGTGAGGGATGAATTTGAACTCATTAACATGCTGGGGTAGACGGAGTATCGTATTTTACAGCCTTCCTGATGATCTCTGGCACTTTGACACTACCCATACATAAGTCCCATGTGATCACCTTGGCACCTGCAGGCCAGCCGTGCGTGGGCCCGCACGTCTGGCTCGGTTCACATTCCCGGGCCTGCACGCTGAGCAAAGAGCCCGGAGCACAAAGGAGCTCCTGCGCAGAGACCCCGCGGGAGACCTCGACGCTTGCGGGTAGCGGGTGGCTCTTCCCTGGGGGAAAGGGGTTTCCACGTTTCCATCCGCGCAGAGTCCCCGCGCGTCCCCGAGTCCCCGATCCCGGCGGGGCCGTTCCCTCGGGAGCGCGGCGGACAGGCCATAGAAACAGCGCCATCTACTGACAGCGGCGGGCGCGGCCCGAGCGCTCCCGGCAGCGGGACCCGCGGGACGCCGGCGCATCCCACGGCTGCACATTCCGGGAGCAGAAATGTTCTACAGCGCCTTTACACCCGCTCCCCAGCCTCGACAACACGCGGCGTTGTGGCAGCCTCCCTGCGAGAGAGCACCGGAATCCCACTGCAAACCTACTCCTTTCCCTGCGCATAAATCTCCTGCAAGCAGATTGATATTTTCTTAGATTTGTCTGTGATTTTGAAATACTTCCACAGTCCATGTGTTTGGCCTTGTAGAACACTTACCAGACCGAGGTGCAGAGTAAGGTCCTGTTTTCCTAAGTAACTGGACAAACCAAAAGGACAGACCCGTGTGAGAATTTTTATGGACACACAGGTGGGTTTGCTCCATGCTTCTTGATGTATTAAATAATGAATGACTTCATCTGAGCTACAGTTTAGACTCCTGTGTCATGCCCGATGACAGTGACTCGGTTTGCAGGACATTTTTTGTTTTGTACAGCCTGATGGCAGAGGATTCAGTTTTGGAGCAGCTGTCCCACCTACATCCATTCATGCCCATCAGCAGCAGACTGACCCAGTGCTCCCACTGCCAGAGCTCTGGATGCTCAGTTAAGTGATACAGAAGATTTTAGCAGTGGAAAACCTGCACAAATAGACTTTTTATTTCAAAAACATTCTGAGAGTAGAAAATTCATTCAAAAGGTTTCTCCCAGTATCCATAGCTCCTCATGAGATAGTTCTGCCTTCTCTATAACCCCCAAAATATTCTCCATCAGTGAAGAGCCAGGCAGAAGTCTACATTTTTACCTCACAAGGTGCCATGGTTTGTGTTTTGTGTACACTCTGCCCTATTTAAAACCAACAGAACCTCTCAGGGAAGGCTCAGAGAACAGCTTGGCAGGTTTGTGTTGAGGCCTGGCGCTCAAAAAGTCCCAGTCATGCAGCTAGACTTCTTGTTTGGGAACAACACCTGCCTTTGCACAGCCTTCTCCCCATGAAATGAGTATTTCCAGAATTTCCCTGCTCCCAGGTCTTCAGGAGCACACCTGCTCACTGTGAGGGATGCCTGGTTGCACTCCTTGAAATGAAATGCTCCAAGAAGTGGATGATGTTGGGTTTTGTAAATGTTGGCTCCTGTTGTGATCTTTGTACACAAGTGCCAAAGCAGATGGTGCAGGGCTTCTCACCCTGGGCAGGCGGAGGAGCAGCTACAGACACTGACAATCCCATCCCTGCCTGCTGAGGGAAAGAGGAGCCATTCCATTCTGCACACAGTTTCTTTATCACTACATCCCTCTCTCATCTTACCTTCTCACAGCTCCTCTCCAGCATGAAGCCACTGTGAGGAGATGAGGAATAAGCATCTTGGAAGAACCTCAGCCAATGCTGGTGGATTGCCATTGCACCTGCATTTTATGCTTGTGGTTTGAAGTTTCCAGTATCAGCTTGTGGTGACCACAGCCAGGAGAGTCCACGTGCCCCCTGAATATCAAGATCAAAAGAAAATGCAACACAGAATTGTGGAATGGGTTAGAAGGGTCTCAAACACCATCTGGATCTAACTCCCCTCTCATGGGCAGGGACATCTTCCACCATCCCAGGCTGCTCCAAGCCCTGTCCAGCCTGGCCTTGGACACTTCCAAGGATAGGGCAGCCACACCTTCTCTGAGAAATCTGTGGCAGGGCCTCCCCACCCTCACAGGGAAGAATTCCTTCTTAATCTAAACCTGCCTTCTGTGGCTGGGAGGCCATTGGGCCTTATAAAAAGTCCCTCTCCAGCTTTTTTGCAGCCCCTTTAGGCACTGAAAGGCCCACCACTCATCACAATGTCAGAAGCAATGCCAGGACTGAACTGTCCAGCAGGTATAATCCCTAAGACAATTGATACATCATTAGAGATCACTTGGTCACTAATGTAAGGAAATAAATACCTAAGATTGTTTTAGATCCTCCTGGCAGAAAACAGCCTGGTCTCTTCCTTCCCACAAAAAAGTGTGCATTTGACAAAGGTGAGAATGTTCTCTCAATCTCTGTGGCACCTCTCCCTGCTGCCACCTTTGGATGCCTGGGAGAGGAGGAGTCTTGCCAAGCCTCTCTTGGCACAGAGGCACTGAGGGATGCCTGAGCTCAGAGAATAACTGTGAGAAATTGCTTGAGCCTTTGCCTCCTCAGCCATGTCCCCACTTCTCAGGGCTCCACTATGAATTTCACAGGGTGGCTGGTGCTTCCCTACATGACCCGTAGGATGTTCTGCTTTTCCTCACACTCACCTTTTTTTGCTCTGGTCTTAGTGGGATTTGAAGGTACTTGAGCAACCTGGAAACCAAAAGTCAGTGAAAAACTCGTCCAAAGCCAGGGCTATTTTTGTGCAATTCCACCACTTTTTGGGCAGTCTCTAAGCCAACACATGCCTGCTAACAGCCCTGGCAATCCTGCTCCAGAGGCTTGAGAGCAGCTTTGATTCTTTCCATTAATGGTCTCTCCAGAGCTACGCCCTCCAGCTACCACATCTCTTGCAGGCATAAACCCTGACATTCAGCATTTAGCACTGCTTTATTTACTGAGGGGGGTTGTTCTTGCTCTTCCCCCTCTCCCTCAGTTAATAAGTCTCTGGTGATTTTATCTCCATTTTTATCTGCTGCAAACCCCTGGGCCCTTGCTGTATTTCCCCAGCCAGCAGCACTGCTATCAGTGCCAAATATTTCAAGCTGTCAGGACATTACTGAACTGAAATTCCTTGAAGCCACTGACTGGTAGCCTAAAGGTGAAGCATTTAACTATATTGCATTGGGGTTAACGACTCTGATGGCCCCTGCATTAGCTTATTACTGGTGGCCAGTTTCTGCTGGTGGCAGTGTGGGGACATCACAGAGTCCATCTTGGAGCAGCTCCATCTTCCAGCTCCTGCCCCTCACCATGACTTGCCACCTCACTCAGGATTCCTTAGGATTTTCCTGAAAATGTGATCTATGTTGCATTTTTTTATACTTCTCAGCTTGTCCCTAGTAGGAGAAGGGGTGGGGTCAGGTCTGTTTTTAGCGTATTTTTCCTTTGGTTTTTAAAGTTTATTTAAACTGACTCACATTTAATTGTCCTAAGGTAAACAGATGAATCACCCAGGGGGGGATACACCTCCAAAGGTCAGGGTTCAAAGCAAGTTTTTTTACTTTCTTTCTTTTCCTTGGGCTTAAATAAGGAAAACTGGGTTGGTTGGAAAATAAAACTATTTTATTTGGGAGTTCAGCAGACAGTGACTCAGATTTTTTAGTTTCCTGAACTTTTTACTTTTATATAAGTAAGACCCTTGATAAACAGGTATTGGGCCCACACCTGTCATGGAAAGAGCAGCAGGAGTTCAGTACAGTGTGGTAACAGAAGCTCTCTTGTTCTGCCGCTGGAATTAGCTGCTTGGCTACAGGGACATTCTTGATAACTCCTAATTTGAGCCCTTCAGACCCGGTGTGTTGCAGGGCCCCTTTTTTTTTTCCCTTTTGGAAAGACCATAATCAGCCAATGAGAAAACATTATTTAAATAAAAGAAAACCTAACTCAAAAAAAACCCCAAAAAAACCCCAAACAAACAAAAAAAACAGAAGAAGAAAAGAGCCACAAGTTAAATTTTGCTTCTGGAAAATGTAGTCCCTTGATATCCCTTGACAGCCGGCTACTTGAATTTTTCTCTCCTATTAAAACCCATTCCCGGTAAAGGGTTGCTATTTCCGACCCTTCTTGTCTGTGTGGGATGTGTCTCCTGCTCTGTGTTGATAGTGTTGGCCAGGGAGCTGCTGGCTGGTGTGGGGTGAGGTTGTCAGAAAACAGACTGCACATTTGTATTTCCCAACATTTTCACTTTGATCTGGTTTTCGGGCTCGGAGCTATCTCAGGTCATGCTAACAGCACCTGTAGCCCTGCACAAAACACCTTGCTCAGTTGAGGTTTTGTGTTGATCCCTTCCCTCCTGTCAGTAATAGAGAGAAAAGAGACACCAGAGAAGGGCTTTGGAAACACCAGGCTGTAGAAGTCACACCACAGGAAGAGTGATGGAGAAAAGAGATATTTCCAGCTTTCCTTCACCAAGCTAGACAGCTTGAGGACCATCACACGATCTGGTCAGAGATGGCTCAGCAGAAAGGACAAATTGAGGATTTCTGAGCCCCCATTCAGCTCTAGGATGAGTGACGAGACTCTTTGGCTGTGCTCACTAGATCATGAGTCCATCTTTTCTTGGTAGAACATGACAGATACCTGCTTCCCTCTTGTTCTCCATCAACAGAGAGGTGCCCAGATTTTGGGAACTGAGGTGCATCACTCTGCCAGCATGGGCAGGCAGTTGGATACAGCAGGGCTTTCCCACAAGTTCCTGATTTGCAAGTGCTTTGAACTTCCCTGTCTGTAAAATATGGAGGGTAACAATACTTCCACTACATCCCTCTGAGATATTCAACTACATTGGTCATGCTTTGATTGGATACATCTCTGCATGCAAAAATGTAAGGAAATAGTCTTTTTTTTTTCACTGCATTTCTCTTGATAATTTTCAGGGTTCTGAAATTGGAAACAAAAGGGAGAAAATCCACATTTCTAAATAATCCAAAATATTAATTTAAATGGAAAGATGCTCATCAGAAATTTACATAACCAACAATATATTTCACTATTTTCTTTTGCTTTTTTAATGACCAGCTCTTTCCTCTGGCTTCTTAGGAATATTTAAATGTGAACTGATAGAGGAGAGACTTTGTGAAAAAGAAGCAGGAGTAACCCAAAGAGCAGTCCTGCTTCATTTTGGTGACATTTGGTGAATGAGAGATTAAAAAAATGATTGGAAGAACCCATTCCTGCTTTTCATTACTATTTAGGTTGCAGCGTTATCTAATGGGCAACATTCCAGTATTTTGTAACTGGAAGTTTTCCCCAGTTTGACCTAAAAATGATATTGTGAACTTGAGGCCTACCTCAATCAAACATTTAGTTTGTCAGGTCTCTGAGCACCCACAAACACTGGATGAGTCCAGAAGACTGGACCTTTGGTGTGGTCCAGTCTGGCCATTCCTGTGCTCTTTTGTCCCTCTTTGCACACCCTGAATGCCTGGAACATTTTCAACAGTCTGACCTCAGAAAAGATTACTCTTAATATTAGTTTATAAATGCAGAGTTTAGGAATCCAGTTTAGGGGAGCAAGGTTTGAAAATATGGTCCCCAAACCCCGAGGGGCTCATTTACCCCTTGTCCCTGGCTTTCACAAAAGCCAGGTTTGGGCAGCCCCAGACACCTACAGACAATGACAGGGGTGGAAACTCTCGGCAACAGTTGCTTGGAATGCTCTGCAGAGGCAAACAGTATTTAGTACTGAATCCATAAACCTCTCCCTGGCTGTTATATGAAGCCCAGCTGCTGTTTCCCTGGGAAAAACCCCCAACCATTTCCCTATTTCATCCTCATGTCCTTTTGGGTTGCTCAAAGCAACCCCCAAACGCACCATGTCTCACACCTGAAAGGAATCTCTTGGCTCCAGACCCAGTAAACATCCCCCACAAAATCTGTTCCTGTTTGTTTTGCACTTGTTTGCTGTCTCAAACCATCTTAACCAGAACCAGGGGAGGGCCTGGCTTTCCTCACACAGAAAGCCTCGCTCTTCACAGGAACACCTTCTCCTTGTCATGCTGCCATTCCCAGCCTCCGGAGGAAGCGCAAGTCTACGGCCAAGTTCTCTCAACATTTTGGAAATCAAAGGGAACACTCAGCAGCATGGGGTCTGTTTGTATTTACACGGAAGTTCCCGCAGCCTCCGTGGGCTTTTCCCTCTTGTCCTCACTCTTTTCTTTCCAGTGGTGGCTGTGTACTTGGGGAACACTGAGCCGCTCTGTATATTTCTTTAGTTCTGCCTCCATTAGCAGCTTCCGTCCGCCCTTCCAGCCCCGAGCGCAGGGCCCTGGCAGCGAGGAGATCAAACAAACACAGCTGCTCCCGTGTCCCTCCCCGAGCCCACGGCGGCCGCCGTGCAGGTGGAAGCGGGACGGCTTTGAGGTCGAGGTGTAAATACCCATAATTAGCCATGAATTACATTTAATACCCGTGACAGGGTCTGGTGGGAAACAGGTGGGGCAGACAGCTCAAAGATGCACACTGGAAAAAAATTCTCCTTGCTCAACTTGATCTCAAGCCCATGGAAGCGCGTGGAAAGAATCCCCCAGGGTTTTGATGGGCTTTGGATCCGGGTTCTGTGCAAAACCAATTAGAAAAGCTGCATATACGGGGTGGATTGGCAATTTTAGCAGCCTCCCCCTTGGCAGGGAGAGTTAAAGGAGAAAGCGTGGAGAAAATCAAGAAAGAAAGAAGAAGAACACCAAATCAAAACACAACTGGAGGGCAGGGGGAAAAGCAGAGCAATGGTAATTTATATCTTCATTTCAAGGATACTCACATGCTCTATTCTGACCCACCATGCAGAGAGCAACAAAACAGCATGGGCAGCCAGAAATAAATGTTATGGTGCTCACATTCTGAGTTCTTATTTTCTCATTTTTCTGGAGTGTTATTTCAGATATTTCTTCACACCTTTGAGCTGCTTGGAAGATTGACTGAGTTCCTCAAATGCAGTCATTTTTGCAAACCTGATGTGTAGCATTAGCAATAGGAGAGTGTTCCAGTGATGTGCAAATAGGTCAAGGCCAAAAGTGAACCAATAAGGTAACCCAACAGCAATGCAAACTGAATGGAGCCCTTTATGCAAAGGTGAAGGGTACATTTTTTTCCAGAATTATGAAATATTGAAAAGTTTGTGTCAGAGCCCCCCTACTCAAAACCTTTTGATAAGCAAAGATGTTTTTAAAGCTACTCAGACTTCAGTGCATTTGTCCTTGCACTTCTAAAAATGTTGGTCTTGGAAACTCACCTGTAAGGACAAATACAGGGTTGGAAAACATAACTTCACTGTAGCAAAAAAATCTACAGTAAAACCTGAATTTATGTTTGTGTGATATGGTTTCAGACTCACCAATGTTATCATACCTACCTGATTTTGGTGGGGTTTTTTGTGCTGCTCTGTCCCTAATCTCCTGCCTTTCCACACTCCTATGGCATATGAGGGCACAAATCCTCACCTGATGAAGGCTTACTTTCTGCTTTTGATACCTATTGAAAATCTAACCAAATCTCCTTAGTGGAAACTGAACAGGAGCCACTGAGACCCACACTCACAGGTTTGCCTCAGCAATATTCTAGGCTGAGTTTACAATTTTTCTTTCCAACATGACTCATACCTCTGAATTTATTTCTCATTTTTCATGACCAGAGTGCCATGTTTTTCACTTAACAGTCAGGCAAATCCTTCCTGGAAGTTTGTGTTGATCTTTTAAATCCCTTTGATTTCTTTCATTCTGACACTTAACAGTTACAGTGATTCAATTAAGAAATAGAAGCAACACCCAGTGACCCAAACAACTCAAAATATACCACCAGCACCAGAGAGTCAAAAGAAACAAGAAGGGATACGTGGAGTGAAACACTTTTTCCCCCTTCTCATTTAAAATGATCCAATAATTTCAAGGTGATGCCAAAAAATGGGAAAATGAAAGTCTAGTCAGAAGCAGTTCTGAAACTAGAAGGCTGAATAATTTGATGAAGTATTTATAACCAGTCCTCATTGCTGTAGTGTTTTGCTTGTCCCTATGGAAAAACACCAAAGGGAAAACAAGTTAAAGCCATATCACACCCTCCTGCAACTGTTCCACTCCACAGATACCTGTCTCCAGCCATAAATGAAGACCCTTGTGTGTTCCAGCAAGTCCCACTCACTGAGAACATCTAATTCCCATTAAAAAGCTAATTTTGGACATACGTGGTTAAATGTGTTGCTTAACTGTGGTCAAGGTACATCCATTTAATTCCATTTTAATATTGAGGTTTTTTTCTGCTAAGTAGGTCAGTGCCAGAGATGCCGAAGTCTTCCCTGGTTTGCAAAATATTCCCACCCATTTCTGGTGGACCCTGCAGCACCTACATCTGGGCTGTGGCTTGCAGTGAATCAACACCTCAGCACAGGCCAATGAATGCAGAGCTAACCTGAGCAGGGAGAGCCTGGCTGTAACCTGGGTGCCATTTACGTCTCCCGTGTGACAAAAAATTCCTGTTTGAGCATTGCCAAAGGCTGACAGTCCCAGCCTCCCTGCACCTGGAGCTGCTCTCCTTCGTGGCCATGGGTTGAATCCTGCTGGAGAGGCAGCATTGGGCATGTGTCCCACGGAGAAGTTGCTCTTTAGGGAAACTCGCCTGGCCAGTGGCAGGGATGTGAAAACAAGCAGTTGCTGAAAGGCACTAACACAGCATTAACACCAAACAAAGAGCTGAAGATTTCCATGACCAACCCTTCTCATGGCTTTTAGTCATACTCTGAGCCAGGGAACAGAGACACTTCTGATAATTAAAGCAAAAAGGTCTTTTTGAACCTTAAAAGATTTGAGTTTGGCTGGACTGGAATTTTAGACAAAGGTTCACATGGGTTTTTATTTCCCCCAAGCCAGTTTATCCACCTTTCTTTTTCAGACAGGCTTAGATTTTAATCCTCAATACCTGTGAAGTTATTTATGCTAGTTTGTTTGTTTGTTTCCAATTAACTTTTAATTCATTTTTGGGTCTGAGCAGGATATTTATTTTTCAAAATATTGGGTGTAACCATTTATATAAACAAATCTGCCTCACTCATTTTTCTCCTTTTGATGTTGATTACCATTATTTTTAGCCCCATGTGGGATGGGAGACTTTCCTACATGTCCTGGTAACTCTGTATGAGAATAGACACTAGTGACCTCAATTCTCATTTAACAACTGATTAATTGATCAGCCTGAAAAGCTTAGCCACAATTAGATTAAAATAATTTATTTTAAACCAGATGAGAACATCTGCAGAGCATGACCACTTTCAACAATCTGTGCCCATATTTTTCACTTCATCGGAAACTCCAAATCTTCAATGTTTCAGCCTAAATGGATCAAAGCTTGAGAGTACATAGATTTGTGGGGTTTTCACTAATCTTTACCTTGCAATTTTTAATGAAATACTGTCATTTTTCTACAGGAGAATCACAACAACAACAGCAGTAACAAAGAATGTATCATTTTTTCTACCTGCTGTGTTTTGTACACAACTTTCTTACGCATCAAACATGGGCTAGAAATACAGAGGAAAAACCCACGAGCTCCTTGTTTTTTGAGCATCTCCATTATCTTATGGTGGGAGTCTGGTCCATTGATCCTCATAACTGCACTACAAGTCACTGACTGCTTTAAGGAACAGATTTGTTAAGACAGAATAAAAAAGAAAATTAACTGGGCAGGTTGGTTTCTTTAAATACACATAAATTCAGTATCCCTGGGTACAAATTCTCCCTAGTTTTTATGCAAGCAAACTGTCAGAAGGGTAAGGAATGAAAGCCAGGAAAAAAATTGGTCCTTTTTTTTGAGTGATTTCAGGTTTTCTCCATTTCAGACTGAGGGAGATGAGACAAAAGGTGCAGGAGGTGGTGGAAAGGCTTGATCTGACCTCAGAGCAGGGAGCAGAGCTGTGGGTGCACACTAAAAACAAAGCCTTAAGAACCTTTCTGCCTCCTTACAAGGGTGTTTAAGAGCTCACATAAACTGTCAGCCAGGCTTTACTCTAGGAAATCTTGGGACAGAAGAAAGTCCCATGAGGTCTGCAGTAAAAGTTGGGCGTGTGATCCTCTACTGGGATGAAGAGCAGGAAGAAATCCCTCTGTAACTTCACAGCAAACTGCTCCATGGGCCCCCTCCAACCCTCCGAGGAGGCCCTGCCTCAGTGGCACAATTGAGACTCATTTATTTAGTGGATAAAATTGTACATGAGTTGTACAAAGTGATTGGAGATTTACACACGCATGGATGCCAGCAGAGATTAATTACTGCTTCATCTGAACTTCATAAATGCAAGGCAGCACAGGAGCACTGAGTTTCATCATTTCTCTCTATTTACTCACTAGCTGGCTTTTTAATACCAATTAAGAGCAAAAAGAAATTAAATTAAAAAAATGAATATAAAAATATTGGAAATGAAGACACATACACTTTCAGCTACCTAGAGATCTCTCTTCTACTATAAGCAGTCTCAGGCCGCAGAAGAGCTGACTAATTCAGACTGAGCATATTCTTTAGCTGAAGGATGACTTGCCCTGCCTGCAAATAAACATTTTGACTCCAAAGGTGAAGGATGGCTGGCAGATTTGGCCAGCTCTGCTGTGATACAGAGGACAAAGCCCCAACTCCAGAAAACAGAGCTTCAGTGTAGTCAAATCAGAAGGATGCTGAATCTCTAAAAACTCTGCCTTTCTTTGAATGTTAAAGTGGTGTGTGTGTATCATTTCCCCAAAAGCACTGACATAGTGCTCCTCTACCCATGGGAAGGAAGGTGGCTCCCTGTCTGTGCCACAGTGAAACAGATGGCTTCAGCTTTTACAAAGGCACTCAAACCCAGGCCTAGTCCTCCCACAGAAAGAAAACCAAAAACCAAAAGAGCAGGAGACTAAAACCAGCACATACAACAATTGTTCTCATCCAGATTTGTCAAGGTCCCTCATACCCAAGACCGACATCAACAACTTTTCATCACTCGCAGGTACAGGCCTCTGTTTGCCCCCCATTCCCTGGTGGCTGGGTTTGCAGGCACAGTGCCATGCCCCAGGCATGAAGTGCTGGGCTGGAACATGTTTAGCACTCTGTCATGGCCTGGTCAAACACACCAACTCCCCTCCTTCCCTTCTGGAACACAAAAGAGACAAGACACTGATGAAAGTGCAATTCATGTCTACTCCACAGCACCTCTGGAGAGCTGAAGCAGATGCCTTCTGGGAGAGAGAATGAGATCCACAGATTCCAAGTCCTCAAATCCCTAGGCTTTAAAAGGACTACAGTTCTGGCTCACGGTGCCCAGGGAATTCAGCAGTTGTGGTGAAGAAGGGAGGAGTGCAATGTGTCTATTTGCTTTCTGGCTACTTGAATGGCTCTGCCATTTTCCCAAGGGTTGAAAGGACGATGCTATCATAAAGCTGACTGTGAAGGCATACAAATTTCATATGCACTGGGGAATGAAAGATTTGCTTCCAAACATTGGGTGCATTTCCAAACTCTCCACTCCTCCTGAGTGCGGTCAGGAAACCTCGTAAGACTCGACTCCGCTTTAAATGGTCTGAATCCAGTTGGGCCACAAACGCCATGAGAAGAAAGTTTCTCATGCCACAATGAAGAATTTTTCCCATGTAGACAAGGCCTTAATTAATCTTTAAAGTGTTCCAGTTTTAATTTTAGGTCACAGTTGGGGCTGGTTCTTACCATGGCTCCTGTCCAGCAAAGCTCTTAAGCACATGCCTAATTCTAAGCATTTAAAGTAGCCTCGTTAACTCCTATGGGATTGCTCACATGCTCAAAACTATGCAGATGTTTAAACTTCTGCTGGACTGGGGTCTGCCTCCGAACTTGACTGTCCTCCTGGAGTCACAACAACAACATGGTGTAAGAGAAATGCTCCTGAACCGACCTTCAAAGTCCTGTCTGAAGCCATACTGGAAGGGCCAGACAGCTGGCAGGCTTTGCAGTAGTTTCTCCACCACAGTATAAATTACCTCTGATTTGCTTAATGACTGTTTGGAATCAGGATGTCTCAGCCCTGCTAATACAATGCCCCATGGGCAATAATCCTTTTTTTTGAGAAGAGTCATAGGCAAAGCACATTTTCAGCAGAATAAACCACTTCACACAGCTGTAGGTGAGCTATGTGCTGTGTAAGTACCCTGGCCCCCATGAAGATCCCAAAGAAAATTGGTGTGTGCTTTTAAGGAGTATGGTTTATTTCTCAACAAAAACCAACACTTCTTAACGAGGACATATCGGCCAAAACATTGATTAACTGTGGCTTTTAACATCTTATTCAAAGAGGTATGAATTTAATTACCCCTTGTCAAAGTAAGAAGAATTAGCATTAAGCTGGTTTATAACTCAATTCTTTTGGCTGGAGGACAAAATGAAAGAAATAATTTTTAAAGGGAATGATTAGGAAAATGATTAAGTAATACTGTCATATCTGTGCTTGGGATTCAAATACAAATTTGGTTTTAAAATTCAGAAATATGTAAAAGGCAACTGGAGAAATGCTGAAAGCCCTAATTTGTCACGTTGGCATTGCTGTAACCCCCATTTTCTGACCTGGGCTACATTAAAGAGGATTTAGACCAGTTAATGTGAAGTTCAGATGGGATCCTCTCTGCTTAGAGGTCTGGCCAGTGATGTGCAAGAGATGCCAGATAGCTGATTTCAAAATCCACTTTTTCTCACCTGCACAAACCTTCCTTCTCCATTTCTGTAGCCTAACAAAGTTGCCTGTTCCAACATTCCTGCCCTGTGAAATATGAAACATCTACGGCAGTGACGATTGGATCAAATCTAAAATCTAACTAAGGCCTATTTTTCAGTTAGTGTTCTTTCTTGAAATAGATTTGGAGTTTTTAGCCACTGAAGCTTTCTAAACAAAAAAAACAGATTTAAAAGGAAGTCTGAGAGGCTGGAGAGTTTTGAGTAGGAGTCCTTTCCCATTCTGAAGGGCCATTCCTGAGGATCTGCTGAAGGGCTGACCACCTTCATGGAAGCTGGTGGACATCACTGACTCTCATTTTAGAGATCAACTTCCTGCCAGTTGCCCTCACTTCCAGCTAAGGCCCCAACACACAACAAGTTGCTGCTCCACTTCCTTCTCTAGGCTTCTCTGAATGCCCCTCCAAAGGCATCTGCTGTTAAACTGTGAAGCCTCCTGATGTTCCTGGCACCTTCCTGAGGCTGCACGGCACTGGCAGAACTTTTCCTGATGAATCACAGCATGCCCAAGATGCGCACACAATAAAATCCAAGTGTGTGAATCTTGGGGCTTGGAAACTTAATCTGGGATGGTTTTTCTGCTGGGAATTTTGTCCTTTTTCAAGTTTGTTCTTTTAGCCTTGGATCAACTTGGGAACAAATGTTCCAAAAAGCAGTGGCAGAAATGCTGCTGAAGAGAGGCTCTAAACAAAAACAGTGCACTCAAACAGCAGGCATTGAGGAGCAACAAGTAGGAAAGAGAAATCCAGGGGAGTAGAGATGCTCCAAAACACCACAGTTAAAATAGGACAGGATCTGGAGTCTATGACTGCAGAGAGAAAAGGAAATACCTAAAGTATTTCTGGGAAAATAGCCACTGGAACCAAAGCATTTCCACTTTCAGGGGCCCCCAGGGCTGGTGGAACACACTCACACGGTGCTGAGGGAAACCGGGAGCTTTTCAGGACAACTGATAGGCTGAACCCTGCAAAAAGGAACTGGAAGGTGTAACATTCCAAGAGACAGGTCCTGTTTTCAAATGATTTATGGTTATTACTGTATATGCCTAATTGAGAGAGCCACGTGATCCCACATGAAGGAAAAGCCTCTCCAGATCTCCTTACTAGGACTAGAAAACCACCACCACTATTTATTTAATCCTTCTCATCTCCAATGAAATACAAATACAGTGACTTCCAAGAACACATGTGATCCATCTTGGAGGACCAGTAAAGGTAACCAGTCTGATGGTTTATCAGGATTCACCAGATGGTTCTGATGTGGAATTGGCCCCTTCCAGCCTCTCCAGCCTCAGGCAGAGGACAAGGAAGCTGTGATCAAAAATCCGGAGAGTTACGTGCTGTCCTCCCAGGAACACCAGGTAATGCAAAACGACTTGGGTGAGCAAATCCCCAGCTGTGCATGGAAGAGCCCACATAGCGAAACGGGACACTGTGAGGCATCAGGGCAAAAGCTGAGGGAATGAAGGGATGTGGTGAAGCTCTGACACAAGAAGCTGCACAGCTGCACCAGTGCTTGAGCTAATTATTCCTAATTAAGGTAGGCATGGAGCCACAGTGTAGCGTGTTTGGAATGAAGCAAATGGTCCCGCACAGGCCCACGAGGTGCCAGGTACTTCTGGCTGGTTTTGGGTCAAGTAAAGTGAAGGAACCTTCTTTCAGCTGGTGCTGTGCAGCTTGAAGTTAATTGTATAGTGGGAGATTGTCTCTGCTAAGTGGTCAACAAGCAAAAAAGAAGGGATGCATGTTAAGGACTCCAATCAACAGGTATGAACTACAGAACCACAATTCCACCCCTGTCTGGGACTCTCACTGTCTATTTGGTCATGAGGAAGCCCTTGTTGGAATTACAGCCCCCTAATTCAACGCTTGCCCAGCTTTACTCTGTTATTATTGTATTGCTGCCATTTTTATATTATCTGTGGATCAGCATTTGGGAGCTGTGTCCTTATACCCCTGGCAGCTGCTCCAAGCCATGACAAAATCCGCTGTTGCCTTCGCAATGGCTGCTACCTCTTCCTCCTGTTCTTCCAGGAGCAATGGAAATGCATCCCCTGCAAAACACCTACTCCAGTCTCCTTCCAGCACTCTCACGTGTTAGTTTTCTCACTCTTTTGGCCTCCACCAGGAACAGAGCTCGTCTTCTGGGAGCTTCCTGTTTGTCTCAAACCAAGGGAGATACCAGAGTGGTAAATGGGTGTCCTGGATACATTTGCAGAGTTTATCTCTTTCCACATGTAAATATTCATGAGGCAATTCCTAACCTCATGGAAGCTGCTGATAAATATCCCCTTGCCTCACTGTGAGATCGGAAGATGTGGTGCTTTCCTGGCAGCTCCACAGCCCAGGTATTTGAAGGCTAATCCATCCCCACAGGGCCATGACCACAAGGCAACACCCACAGCCAGAGGAATATTCTATAAGATCTTGAGCATTGGGTGTTATTGGCAGGAATGGTTGGAATAGTGATTTATAACATGAAATACTGCATTTACCAGTTGCTTTTATGTATATGTATGTATATTTACATATATATATATTTACACACATACATATTTACATATATATACACACTTATATATGGCATACAAAGTGATACTAGTTGGTTGAATCCACTTGACACTTTAATATTGCAATAAGGAGTCAACAATAATGTACCAAAACATGTACCTAGTTAAGCAATTCCCATCATTACTTTTCATAGAGTGGGAATTTGTAATGTCTGCTTCAGGTTTTCTCCCACAAGAGAAATATTTTCAGATTGTTGTGCATTTCATTTGGTTTTTTGACTTCTGAAAAGTGGCCCCTTTCAGCTGATTTTTAAAATTTTATTCTAGGATCCCAGTAGCATGAAGACATGGTTTGGGTTTTGTGACAGAAAAGAATCACTGAGGTCAAAAAGTTTTCCATTTTACATGATACATTTTCCTCTATTAAAAATGAAAATTTTATGTGAATAAATAATGCGGACAGTATCTTTCAGATACTGTATTAAAACAATATGATTAAATCCTAGGAGAAAATGCTTCACAACAACCACCAAAGGATGTGTAAAGCACGTAGCAGAAGTAAGAAAAGCTTTGTGGCTTCTTCCTTTGCATGGATGTGGCTCTCCAGTGCAGACTAATCCTGTAATTTTGGAGGAGGAATTTCCATGGCGATTTTCCATGGGAATCTTTATCTCCTCTCAGATTCTGCAGACACATTGGCTGGTGCTTTAGGGTGCAAAGATGGGAACAAGAAAAAATTGCTGCAGAAGAACCACAGGACCTAATGGCATCATCCTAATGTCTCGAGGGCCCAAGTCCTGGCCTTTCAATCTGAAAGGGGTTTTCCTCTGCACAAGGCTTATTAACCATGTAGGCAGCAAGCAGCCATAGCAAATTACTTCAGCAGTCAGCAACTGGGAGTCTGGGCTGGGCACAGGGGCAGTGCCGAAAAGGCTTCATTTCCCAACTATGCCATGCACCTGGGATTGCTGACAACGAGGAATTACATTGTTCAGACATTAGGGATGAGTGTCTAAGACACTAAGGATAAGCTGGAGGAAACTGCTGCTGGGGAGGGCCCAAGGGGAAGCTGCAGAGGGAAGCCCTGCAGTGGCATAAGGAGAGACAGGAGAGGGCCTAAAAGAATAAGAGATGCAGAGAATGACCCCTAACCCCTGAGAGACCATTTGAATTGGATAAACACATAGTTCAGTTCCGAGGAAAAAGAAACAATCTATACCAATTATCACCATGCTGATAATTCCTAAGCAAATGCATGGCCACAGCCAGGAAGTTTTATCCTTGTCCTGCTCACAGTTTGCATCTGAAGGTAAGTCTGTGCTCTAACACCTGTACCATTGGTTTAGTCACCTTCTGTAACCAGATGATTACATCTACACTTCAGTTTTCCCAAAGCAACCATTTTTCCAAGTGTTTCAGTTTTGGGCTCCCTTATTTTAAGGGGCCTGATTGTCACAACACCATCTTTCAATACTTCCTAACAGCTAAGACTGTTTTCTCTGGGGAAAATGCTCACTTGAAGTTTCTCTCATTTCTCTATGCTTCTGTCCTTCAATCCTGAGAGCCAGGGAGATGCCCAAATTTTGGCATTTCCATTCCTGGTGATCTCCTGGGCGTGGTCACCATGATCCTTCACAAGGGATGTGCTTACATGGTCACTTTTCTGTATGAGAGCAGAAATGGACTTGGAGAAGGATCAGGGCTGGACCAGCAGTCAGACATGCACCACTCAGTGGGTTTTTAGTGACACCAAACACTGAGCAGTAGAAAATTGATAAGACTTAAGCACCAGAATTATGAACTCTAAGACTGAAACCTTTTACTATCAGTCCCCGCTTCCTTGCCTTCATTTGCTTAATTTATTTGAATCAAGGGCTTCATAATGCACGAAAAACTCAAAAATATAATTGCAGTTAAATAATATGCAAGTAAAAACATAATTCAACTGGGTATAAGCAATCAGATTCCTGATCCAGGAGCCTTGTCCAGTCTGGTACAGAGGCAGTTTATTGCAGGAGGGATAATATCACCTATTTGTTTTTGTCTAGTTGACATTTGCAAAACAACCAAGAAGTTTCTGGCTAAATGAATGAGAAGTCTTTAAGTCGGCTATTTATCTTCAAAAAATTACCCTTAATAAATCTCAATAATAAGATTATTGTAGTCATTTTACTATGAATTTTCTGAGCAGCAGATTAACATCAAACTGAAGCACCGGTGTTTCTATCTGGTTTAGTACCTATCTCACATTGCTCTAATATCTGCCCTATATTAATGTAGTAACCACACACTGCTGCTTCTTTATAAACATGTTTGTCAGGTCACACAAATGCGCTGGCAAAGGCTTTCCTATTAATCCCTTCTATTATATTCAGTGAGGATCTATAAAAATGAATTAAAAACCTCTTTTTTCCTACCCTTAGGAAGACTCTTGCTTCCTATCATTTTGCCATCAAGGTTATAATTAAAGACACTGGTTGCTGCGGCCTGTATACATAATTGCAATATATGATCAAGGATTGTAAGCACCAGGATAAATGCATTATCACGCTGTCTAATTATCGTGTTATCTGACTGACAGGAGGCTGTTTTATCTCTTTCTAGGGATGAAGGACATATCTGACAGACACCAGGACTTTGCTTTGATGTCAGATTTGTATACGAAAGAATCAAAGAGTCAAACCCTTTCCAGAATGGTTCCAATGTGGTTTAATCCCGCCAGACAATCCCCTGCCTCGCTGCCAGAGCTTGCTTTGAAGTGGCACTGCACAGCTCAGGCTGCTGGAGCTTATTCCCCAGGACTGGAGCGCCCCACATGCCGAGCAGAAGGCCCGTGCCCCCCGTGTCCCACAGCCACCCCCTCGTTCACCAGATCACAGGGGGAGAGGGGATGTGGTGGGGCTGGGGAACGGGGGCTGCAGGGCCACCCCCAGCTCATGCCTGGGGCGCGCGGCCGGCGCTTCCTGCTTTGGGCCCTGTTCATTGTCAGCGCTTCCTATGGGGGCACAACCACCCCGTGGTCATCGTGCCACCCTGCCAGCAGCCAAGCATGGGCATGGCCAGCATCTCCTCCGCTACTGGGACCTCCCTGGCCCCGCTGAGACCTTGCAAATGAGTAGCCATAGTCCTTGGCCGCACAGGAATACAGAATTCCCATCCCTTCCCCCTTTCCACCCCTGCATGACCCGGCCATGCACCACCAAAGCATTTCTACATCACATTACTGATAACAGCCAGAGCTGTGAAATGTCAGAGTAATACGGGAAGACTGGGAATGGAGGAGGCTGGGAAGGGGCACCGATGGTGGGACAGGCAAGGCTGAAACAGGCTAAAAGGAAGGGAGGAGCACAGAAGTGTCAGCCTTAAAAGAATAGGTAAAAGTGTCCCCTCCCGCACGTTCCCAGTGGGGCGAGACCTGACATCCCACCGTTCCTGCCCCCTCCCCTGCAGAGCACATTGGTGCTCAAGGCAGCTTATCTCCCCAGTGACTGACTCCTGCTGTACTTCACCCACTCAAGTGCCTCAAGTCCATGCCATGGCACAAAGGTTAATTTTGTCCCCCTGTGTATGTTCTTTATGACATAATCTCTAATTGCATGATTCATTTTTCTGTAAGTGGGTTTTTCCTGGGTTAACTGATTGCCATTTCAGCCTGCTGTGCCCAAACCAACTCAGCGTCCTCACACAGTGGCAACAATCTCAAAGACTGCTGCATCAACACATTGTTTCAGAAATGGTTTTTGTCATTTGAGGAACTGCATAATTATGATAAGATAATGAATCAGATTTGTACTATATCCAGCTTTTTCTTGGAAAAAAAATAAATAAAAGGCCAGGAGCCTGGAAATAGTTTCTAATCATTTCTGTGGTATGAGAATGAGTAGATAGTTTAATCGTCAGGTTTTTTGGGGGGTTTATTTGGTTGATTTCTTCCTTCTTAACACATTCTTCACACACCCTTTGGCCATTTATCAATCATGGAAGAGAAGGATGAATCTTGTGGAGTTCCAAAATATCCTAAGTCTGGAACTCTTAAATTCACAAATGAAATATTTATCCAGTTTGGGGTTTGTTTGTATATGTAAATTTCCAGGTTTTTAAAAGTAAAATGAACTGACTTTTCTTGGGGCATCACCAAGACCCCACCACCGGTCACGCTGCCACAGTGCTCAAGCCTCCACCTCCCTGCATCAAACCCAGGAAGAGCAATCCTTTCCTAGAAGCAGGAGTAAAAAATTGTTTCAGCAGTGGGGGCACCTTCTCAGATGGAGAAGATAAATCCCCTCTCACCCTCCTGGCAACCCTGCAGGACAGATATGAACTTTTGTCTGAATTTCAGATCAGGTCTGTACCTCCAAGGTCTTCCAGTGCCTCTACTCCCCTGATATTTGAAATAATTTATTATGTTTTAGCAATCTACCTTCTAATCCCTGCCTATGTTTTTGGGGTTTTTTTACATGGAGAGCTATCAGTATCATTTACTTTGTATTGCCATGCTTAGTGTCCCTCTAGGAATTGCCTTTCTTCAGGGACGTAGGCAAAGGATTCCCACTTATGACACTACCACAGCTGATTTCTGATTGCTTAATGACAAAGACCCAGAGGAGTTTTGGGAGCCTAATTCAGACCATCGGCAGCAAAGCGGTCAAGCATCTTTACGGACCTGAGCCAGTGTTTGTGATACAGCAGCAAAAAACAGACATGGAAAAGGTGAAGCCACAGTAAAAATCCCTCATGGATCTGCCTACTGCAAGTGCTCTTAACCCAATACAATATTTTTCCTGCTTTATAGATAAAACCTAAATAACTCTGAAATTTCAGTGCCATCAAAGTACAGCTTCCATTACTTTAAAATCGTACTTCTAAAACCTGTTGGCCGTGAGAAACTCTAGTAAGATTGCAAATGTTTTACTGTCCCTTGTAGTTTTAGTAATAAAAGTACATTTTGACAAAATTATTACACTGTTTGAGTCTTCATGTAGGACCTTGTCTTTCAAAGTCCCATGGAAGTAATAGGGGCAATAATCAACACACATAAATACACACACACACACACAAATATATATATAAATGCATGCATATCCACACATACTCATATGAAGAGGTTAATTACGTGATAAACTCGAATTGTCTTTCTAGTTGTATGATCTGCAAGTGTAGTTGCTTTGTGCTGCCAGACACTCATTATCCACTATTTATTTACAAGATCTTTGTTTACTATGTGATAGGAATCTTTTGTCCATTCTGACTGCCAGCCTTCTGGAAGTTCTGGCTGCAATGCAACCATCAGAGATATTAATTTTAATTTCAATGAAAGGTGAATGCTTGTGACAGGATAGCACTGAAGAAAAAGTCCTTTAAGTAGCTCAGGACTGATGAACTCCCAAAAGCTTCCATGAAGGTTTTATGGAAAATCACATTACACGATGATTGAACACTGGAACAATGCAAGGCCAAACTTTTTCCAAACATGAGAGAAACTTGAACAATTATCAGTCACAGCTCATAAGATAATTTATACACTCTTATACACACACTGAGTATTTTACTCCGTTGGGAGACCCTTTGGCTTCAGCTCAACTATTTGCAGAATAAAATTCTACTTACTGTGGGTAAGGTCAAAATCTCAAAAACCTCCTTACTGCTAGAGATGCCCCAAATTTTCATATTGACATTTTTCCTTTTTCTCTCTAGAAATAGCTTTTCCATAGGAACACTTACCCTCTGTTGAAAGTCAGGCATAAATGTGTTTGGATTTTTTCATTACTAAAGAAGCAAGCACAAAATTAAATAAACCAGGTTTTAAGGAAGAAAAAAAAAAAGAAAATCCACTGAAAATATCTAACAGAAAATAATTAGTTTTTGGAGGGGAACTGCTCTATTCAGTCTATTCAGCCTTAGTGAGTGTGGAAATAGCCACCTAAATCATTTTAGTCATGGGCTCAAGAATGTGATACCAAGCATCTGGACCCATTGCTAAGCAAGTACTAACAAGACACAGTTACCTAAATAAATCAACAGACAATCAGCTTCATCCTGAGCTCTCCCAGCTTGTTGGAAGATTGTTCAACTGGCATCAAAGACTACAGAAGTCTTTATTTATTTTGACTAAGGTTGAGTTTTTCTCTATTTTTTTTTTTATTTTCTGCATGAGCTAAGGCATCTCTGCACTGCTGAAAAAGTACCTGCTCTGCCTTCAGCCTTTATCTGACTCCAACAGTGTGGAAAAGGAGGGCAGAAAACAAACATTTCAGTAACCAAGCAGAATGATTGAAGGGTTTCTGTGTCAGAGGTATCCTAACTACTTATTTAAATCCCTCGAATAAGAGGGATTCATGAGTGACATCTAGAGGTAATTCCTTAAGATGGCTGGGGCAACTGCTGGCTGAAGCTCAGGTACTTGCCCTGAGCACCGAGGTCTCACTTGCCAGCACAGGCACTGCTTGGACACACCATGGGCGTTCAACTCAATGCAGCAGCACAGACTTGAACAAGTAGGCCAGGCCAAAAATTTTTAGAGGGGAATTATTTTCTGTAGAACTTCCCACCCAGTGTTTCAAAAGAAAAGTGGTGAAGCTTGAATGAAAACTTTCCATCTGAGTCAAATATGAAACCACTTTTCCCTGCAGAGCACTTAAGTATCTCTTTCCTCATTCTGCTCTGCTGGTATAAGATCCCTGGCCAGATCTCATCTCCCAAAATACCACATGTTTCTTCTCTTTCCCACACAATATATGAGAAAAACCTCATAAATAAAGGGTAGGAAGGAGGGTTGAAACACCTGGGCTACAAGCCACAAAGGATAGTAAGATAGCATATGAGAGATTATGGTATAATACAAACAGGACTTCAATCCAGTCACAAATTCCATCTTTTCATTTTGTTTTGTGGAAAATGGGGGTCAAAAATACTATGCCATCTCTAATTTAAAATTTTCAGGAACATCTCCTTTAGGAGACCTCCAAGAGAGCCGGAGAGGGACATTTTACCATGACATGTAGTCACTGGACAAGAAGGAGTTGCTTTAAACTGAGAGAGGGGAGGTCTAGATCAGATAACAAGAAGAAATTCTTTACTGTGAGCATGGTGAGATCCTGGCACAGATTGCCCAGAGAAGCTGTGGCTGCCCCATTCCTGTCAGTGTTTAAGGCCAGGTTAGATGGGGCTTGGAGCAACCTGGTTTATAGAAGGTGTCGCTGTCCCTGCCAGGCCTGGAACTGGATGGTTCCTTCCAACATAAACCATTTTGTGATTTTCATCCTTGTGGCTTTTGTGCTCCAAAAGCCCAGGCAGAGTGGTGCAGGCAGAGTTTCAAAGCAATTTCTATGCCTGGCTGCCTGCCCACAGAGAACCTGACCTCCTGCCATGACAGCAAATGTGTCAAGCTGAGCTCCTCCAGGTGACACTGCTGGGCTGTCGCTCAGAGAACTCAGACCAGGCTGTTACAGAACGGAGCAGCAGCCTGTCCTGGCAAGACTTTGTGCCCACCTGTCTGGAGATCCTTCCCCTTGGCTGCCCTAGGTATATATACCTTCACTGTCTTACAGCTTCTGTCCAGGAACAGGTTCTGGTAATATTAGGAAGGTTGACATATCCTGATTTCTTGTCATCATTTAGGATGAGAAGAAACACGGATGTAGCAGAATTTCATCCAGAAGCTTTGTCCCACCTCTTGCAGGAAAGGCAGGCTATGAGCACAGATCCAGCCAAGGATAAGTAGATAATGCAATATGAAAAATGGCACTGGTCACTCTGCTTGAGCTAGGGCCATTTGGGACATCTCTAACTAGAAGGAGATAAGAGGGAAAGATTCAAACTAAAAGAAACTACTACGAAGTGAGGGATACTAACAAAGCACGACCATCTTGCACAATGCTGTAGACACGAGTTGCTCCGCGCAGGAACAGAAAAGAGCCAAACAGATAATGGAGTCCCTGCCTCCAGACCTATGGATACACTCCGAGCATTACGGAATCGGCTGGGGTGTGCCTGATAGCTGGAATGCTCTGAAAAGCAGGTAGCTCTTCAGCAGTTAATCTTTCTTTTTCATCATCTGCATTCGCCTGGCATGTTTGGACACATGCACCTGGTTTCTGTGCCATCAGGGAGCTCAGCCGTAGTTCACCTCCATGACATACCTGCAAAATGGTAGGTCTCTTCTTGTTTGCTCAATTTGGAAGGATTCAAGGTACCTAAAGAAAGCCTTTAATCTGTCATTTAAAATCTTATTGTGGTTTAATTCGTAAGGAATAATGTTATTTTCATAGTGTGCCAAAAGCACTGTTGGCAACAGTGAGGCAATTATTTATGTGGGTTATCAGTTCACAGAGCTGATTAAGTAACCTGAAATATGATGATAATGGCTTCCAGTAATGGCTCCATATCAAAAGGATAATAAATACTATTTGCTGCTCTTTCTTATAAGAAATGGGATATATTTCAGTCCGGTTGAAACAAAAGCAAAATTCCTATTGTTCTTTGGAAGAGTCCCCCAATAGCTCTAATTTCACATCATGTCTACTTCAATATGTTCATTTTGTTGCATAAAGTTATGAGTGATAAATTGAACATTATAGATACACGTGGATAACTGATGTTAAATCCTAATCTGCTTTCAGAGCCCTGGAGTGACCTCCCCATGGTAATGATTCAGTTTTTAATCCACAGCAAAGTACAGAGAGCCAACTGTATCCCTTTGCTTAGCATTATCCACATAACATCACACCCTAAGTTGCAGACATATTTTTGAAAATATTCAAAAATTACTTCCTGCTGTATTTTACCAAAGGAAACTAGATCCAGATTTTCTTACGATGGGGCTTGGTGAACTGGAGTTGATAAATGAACCAGCCTTGCCACTAATAAGATTTGCTATGATGATTCATAGTTTTGTCCATCGCAAGTTACTCTGACCTGCCTTAAACCCACCAAGTGCCCAGTTATGAAATCTCTGTTCTCAGTGAGGGACACTCATCAGCAGAGGTTTTTCTTATTCCTTTAATTATAGCATGAACAACTCAGATCCCATTCAGAATTGACACTGATGGGCAGATTTGGATCACTTGCCAATGGCTTAGTTGTTGCAGTATTAGATCATGACGAGTAATTAGAAAAAAATACAAATCTGGTTTAGTTTAGCATTACAGGTATAGAGAAATATACGTATTTCAGAACTTTCAAGGATGGTTTGCAAAGATACTTTAGATGTGAAACCTTTCTCAAAAGTATCTAATCAATGAAAACAGGAAGTATAGGCTATTCTTTGAAACAGGAATTCTGTGGAGGAGAGACTGCTACAAAAGCAAGAGCTCCTCTACTCCAAGGAGAGTTCTGAGCCGCTTTGAATGAGAGCCTGGAGGCTTCATGAACATTTCAGCTCATAACATAATACCTACAGATCAAAACAGAGTTAAGTAAAAAAAAAAAAAAAANGAAAAAAAAAAAAAAAAGAGGTGACTCTGTAAGTCCTGCATGAGGTATTTGATCTTTGATCTTCAATTATGTTAAAGAATAAGATCAGAATGAAGTCACAGTATTGCAAAGCAGGTTGTTTATTTATAATAAAAATATAATTTGCAAAGAGACATATATGTTGCCAGTACCTGCAGGCAACAGACTTTTTAGTTTTAACCCAAAGATCTATTCTGTACTTTTTAATGAAGAGAATGAAGAGAATACTGTTCCCATTATTTTTAACGATGCCCCATCCATTAATAGTTTTCCATACATCTGCCCATCAGATCAGTTTGGATCCTAGTTCCTGCCTCTTTGTGTTTAACTTCAGTTACTGTCTGTTGAATTGGGGTTGATGATGTTTAAAGGAGAACATAGGGCTGGGATGTAAAACTGAATCACAGAACACAAAGTTGAAGGCAGTTACCTTTGAAACCACTGTACAAAGTAGTAGATCATATCAAAGAGCAAAACATTGGTAATGATGATCTGTTTGACAATGTTTTAAATAAATGTCACTCTACTTTACAGGTCTAGTGTAAGGATATTAGGATTACTTCATCATTTTCTTTCAAATACTTCTTTCCATAACAGAAGGGAATTAATTTTTATTGAAAGCCTGTGATTTTTATTCAGCTTTCAAGAAGTGTTGAATGTTGCACATGAAGGTTCTTGGTGCGTATTTTGTATCTAATTCAACATTCAAATCAACGGGAAGCTGATTCAGAATTTGAATCTAAATGCAGTGCTGAACATGGGCTCAAAAATATAAATGCTGGATATTTAACAACTAAAAATATTGATCTTTCTTGCCTTATAGGGATTTCTCATTTCAGCATGGAGAAATTGAAAGTACTCTAAGAAAGGGTTTAATTTATGATGGACAAATATGCAAGTGCTACTGAAACAAGAAGGAATCCTAATTTTTCCTACCAGAAACTTGTAGGAATTAAGGATGCAGTTCACCTAGATGAGAAGTACAGTAGGCATAAAAAAGCACACCAGTATGTTTCTGAAATGATTTACACTCCAAAGATTGTACTTCCATTTGTTACAAATACGGATGGGCCAGAAGATCTCTGGGTTTGATGTAACCAGACCTTACCAACCAAGCCAGGACAGGAGGGTTAGAGAAACAGCCACAGAACTGTTTGGTGTGCTGCTGGGAGGAGACAGAGAGTCCAGCAGACACTGTCCACCCTGGCACATCAAACCTGCCCAAATGCCTGGGTAAAACACTTAGAGCTCCACGCTCTGGGTTTGTACTCTATCCATAAAAACATGGATCAAATCCCCAGCTTCTGGTGTGAAGGCACATTGGTGCTGTGCTAGAAAAAATAAAGTCGATGGCTATTTTTCAGAGAAAACCCCAGTCTAGGCAATCATTCCATGTTTTATTCTTTTGTTCAGTGCTTCTATTGCCATTGGTGGCTGCAATTTAATTGAAAGTGAAACAGTTCTCACACACTTTCTCCAAAGAGGGAATACAGATAACTTCACACTCTGAAGCCTTAACTGAACAAAGGAGGGCAAAGTTGTGCTTGGAGGAGTAACTTGAGGAATCCTGAAAAATCAGACCAACGTTCAGCTCCAGTCTCCATCCTCCTGCTTCAGTGCCTGGGGCTGTATTGGTTGGTTTGTCACATCAAAGATTGTTGTCAGAGTGTCACTGGGGCTGGATTTGTGCATTGTGTCACAACCAGTCAATGCAGTATGACTGCAAAAGAGATTTGAAGTATCCCATCATGTGAACTTTATGCTGTGAAGCTACGAAAGAGGTCATTTTCCACTTGAAAACCTCTGCAATAATCCACCAGGAAAATCCAGACCATAGTCCAGCACGTGAAGGAAAATATAGTGGATGCTGTCTGTGTTATCTCTCTGTGTTTTAGGGCAGGTTACAATCAACCCTTGTAAGTACCACCACTGCTTGTGGTGACAAAACTGAATTTTATTCAGGTGACCTAATCTATGAGTAATGGGAAGATACAGGTGACTGACAGAGGAGGCTCCATTTAGAGACCAGGTAACCAGGAGGGGAACAGACCTGGGGCCTCCTTCCAGCTGCATTATGTCAGTGCAGCTCCACAGATACCCATCCACTCAGCTACTCCCAAGTGATACCTGCCCAAACAGTTTCTGACAGGAGATTCTGACCCTTTATCCTCCAGTTACCACTAGTTACGTTTTGCCTAAACGAAAACATCCAGACACGTCCTCTGGGCTCCATGATGACTGTCCACCCCAGCTTCTCCCATCTCCTTTTTTCACTGGTGTGTACCCACTCTACTCCCAATATCGTTTCCCTCCCTGTAATTCAGTGATTCATCTGTAGCCTCAGGGAAGGGCACCTGATTTCATTGCTTAACTGCTGTTAACAAGTTGCTGCACAAATCACCTGGCACTGCACGATGAGGCTGCCAACAACTTTCTACTAAAGCTACAGGGAGCAGGTTTGCAATGCCAGCATTCTTATGAAAATCTGATTTTGTTTATGATGGGGTTATTTCAAGTGTATTGCAGTGCTAGAAGATGGCAAATCAAGCCACCTTTATGAAGAGCATCCTCAAAAAGATAGGTCCCATTCAGTTGTTGGTTTCCTTGCTAAGTCTGTTAGCTGATGTGATTTCAATGTGTACATAATCTTCTGTGGCAGATTTTACTCCCCTGCCTGTAACACTTGGGAGCTCTTTCTCCCTCCCACGTCACTCCTGGCTTTACCAGCTCTCATCCCACGTGTTCTCACATCTTTGTAACCCTCAGAGAAGGGCTAGAGAGATCAGGTGGCCAATCAGAATGAAATACAGTGTTTACCTTTCTCCCCTCCTTGTTCAATGGTCTGTGAGTGACTGAACAGGAGAAGAGGGTCCAGCTCTTCTGCAGCCCATTCTACCTCACTCACAGTAAACTTGTTTGAGCCTAAATTACCTTTCCAAATCCTACCTGTCTCAGCTCTAGAAGATACAGAAATTGCAGTGTCATGAAGGAAAGAAGAATCATGTTTGAGAAGTTATTTAGCTGAGGAGGAATACCAACATGGCACACCTGGAGCAGCACTGGAATGAAGAAGACCAAAGTACAAACCACCCCTCCAGGTCAGCCCCAAAGTGGAAATGAACAGCTCTGCCAGCTTACATGTAATTTATTGCTAGGAAAATAAGGGATAGACACAGATATCCCCTTTCATGATGAACAGATCTGTACCGGATTGTGACATCCTATGTTTTATGGGAGCAGGAGACTTGTCCTGATATAAATCATGGGGCACCAAAGCCAGCCAGCTGCAACTGCCCAGAAATAGCTGCATGTGAAGGACAACTGCTTCAAAGACCATCCTTATCAACCCCAGACACATTTACTTTGGGATCCTGCTTAGTTTTAATCACTCTGACGGGTTTGGCTTGTAAAATCATTCTGCCTGTTTATCTGTACATAAGTAAAATCCATGTGGACATCCACCCCCAAGGACCTAAAACTGCAAATGCACATAAATAACTTCAGCTGCATGACTGCCTTCCTTGGGTAAACAGCAGGGAGGAAGAAGAGGTACTTACAATATTGACATAAGAATGAAACTGTCCATGACTAACCTGAGGATGAAAATGAGGGAAGACTATTTAACGATCAGATGAAGAAGGGAACGGAGTAAATTTTCAGCAGGAGGGATGGCAGGTGAAGAGTTGGAAAGCTTTATATTACTGCTTGGGCATTTTGACCCTTGCCTGTCACACCACAGGGCTGGAATCAGTGACCCATGAGGACTCTTTTACCCCGGGGTCTGTACGTGACTGGAGTTACTCAGAAGCGTAAATGTTTATAGGATGAGCCGGGAGCTTGCGTCAGCACAGCTGGCAAAATTCCATGGGTGCTTCATCCATCCCACTGAATGCCATAAACATGGAAGGATAACTTCCTAGCAAAAATGCACATACACACACACAGACACACTCTACAGGTATATAAAAATTGGTATTTTTTGCATGACAGTTTAAAAATGCAAAAATGTTACTAGCTATACGTATTTTAATGTATATTGTAAATGATCTGTTTCGGCCACAAATTATATATGTGTTTATGCACACATGCTGGTGAGAAAGCCAAGTAACTTTCACTGTACTCTGACATCAATTAGATTAATATTCTCGTTGAAGGAAACTGAAGGAAATGTGTTGAACACAGATGATTTCTTCAGATGTCCACACGGTACTCAGGAACTTTTTAATATATTAACTGAGTGTGATGTGGGCACTGTGCCCCACAACTTCCAAGAGGGAATATGGCCCAGGTCAGGAAGGATGTGGACTGTCACAGTATAAGTCACCAAGAAGACAAATAGGATTTAGCCCTAAGGCAGCTTAAGGTCTGAAGGTCCCTATGTGACTTCTCTCCTACATGGCTTGGGTCCCTTGATAGTGTTACCTGTAGCATACATTGAATTAACAACATTAAAAAGACAACATTGAAAGAAGACCTGAATGGAAAAAAGTGAGCAACCAAAGATCAGAATATTCCCAGCCTAAGCCTGAACTGACAATCTGAACAATTGTATTTATTATGGATATAAAGAATTTCATCCCCAGTTCTGACAATTTTCAGGGCATCTGCCATCACTTTAGAGCCTGAGAAAAGGCTTCCTCTCCCTACAGACCATTTCACACAGAACGTTTTTCTAGTCACATAAGAAAATACCCTTTGGTGAGATAATAATGGAAAAGATACTTTGGATCTCGTTGAAGTCTTGCTGAGTATGGAGTTGGTTTCTATCAGGACATTAGGGCTTCAAAACCATTTAAGATGCAACATTTAGATATAGTGCAATGTATTTATAGCTAATTTTGCCATAACATAAAGGCTGCACTTATAATAAAAGGAATTGAATAATAAACTTTTTTATGCTAATAATTGGCTTCTAAGAGAACAAGATCAGTATTTCCATAAAATAAAGTAAGACACCCTGGCTCTGTAGTTACTCATCATCAGTCATAAAAGCTCAAAATGGATATAAAACAGTCTCATAAAACAGCTTTCCATTTTCCCCGTCTTTGTGTCAAGATAACTCTGACTCATTGTCAAGGAGATTTGAGACTCAAAATCTTTTAGGGTTGATGATTAAGGATGGGGGGGATTTCCCCAACTCTGTTATTTCTAAATGCAAAGATCAATTCACTTCTTTATTTGCATTTGCATCTGATCTTGTTGATCAGTGGCAATGATAATGATACAGCTACGAGATCCTGCAAGTGAGAGATCCATTTACCAGACCTCTTTCTTACTTAGGTTAGAGATTTCCTTAAAAAAAAATACTAAATTTGTTACTGTAAAAGAACTAGCTGGGAGAGAGGCCTCTTAGCCTGGGTGTTTCCTGTAGAATAATTTTGACTCCTGCTGTGGGAGAAACTCCTACTTGTCCTGCCCCAAGGGTGGAAGATACTGCCAGGGAATTAAAGCAATTTACCTCCAGGTCCCTGTCAAGCTCCAACCATCCCAATGAGTTATTAGTCCCTTAGGACTCGAGAGACCTCAGGGAGACTGAAAAGCTCTTTCTGAAAACTGAAAACTGGTCCTTCTGCGGATGACCCAAACCGTAACCGCAAGGAACAAGCAGAGGAACGGCCTTTGCCAAAGCTGGCCTTGGAAACTGTGGGGAACCCGTGAGGCCACGGGGTGGGTGGCTCATGAGGCTCCCCTGCCCTACCTGGAGGCGGGTGGTCTCTGCTCAAGGGCTCTCAGAGCCGTGTGTGACCCCAGGCTGCTTCTCCCCGGCTGCCAAGGCGGCAGGAGCTCCCAGCCATTTGGACTGGCCGCCTTCTGGCAGGCTGCGGGACAGGCTGCCACGCCAGCTGCAGCTGGAGCACGGCAGGGTGTGCCAGAAAGCCCTGGCACAAGGCTGCTCTGAGCCAGGCTGCTCCTGCACACACATGTGGGTGCCTGGAGCAGAACAGCTCAGGCTGTCCTGCAGTGCAGGCAGGGCAGGGGCTGGGCTGGGCTCCACAGACTCTGGGCAGTCCCCACGAAGGTCCAGCTGACCAGGGCTTTGCGCATCCTTGTGTTCCACAAGAGCTGCTCTGGTAGCACAGGGGGCTGGCAGAGCACATGGAATTGCTGGGAGCCCCTGGGAAGGCAGGCTGGGCCTCAGCTGCTGCAGCATAGGCGCAGAACAGAAGTGGAACAAAATTTCATGCTCAGAACATCCATCTGAGCTGGAATCTGCCCACTGGAGAACAGGTTGAGCTCTCAGGTCAGATGAAGGCAATTAAAAAGAAAAAGCAAAAAAGAGGAAACACCTTAGCTGTTGTCGTTGTGAGGGAGCAAGTGACCCCAACTTCTGTGTCACATTCATGGCAGTACAGTGGGCTCTGAACAGAAAAACATCCTTCCCATTCTCGGAACTGGCACCTGCTGTCCTCTACTCTGTGCCCAGGCAGTGATCCACCCCTTGACAGCCATCCCAGGGCACTTTTGTACCATGCTTTTCATGGTGCTTCGATGACAACAGTGCATTACATTTTCTACAAGTAAAGGCTCTTTTACATTCTTCATTTTATCTACTTTTCATAAAGTATCCATTCAGGTGCCACATACCATAACCCATTGCTGAAGATAAAAACTATATTGATTTGAAGTTGACCCTTTACTCCAGCAGAACTCTACTGTGCCCATGTCATACATGGTGGCAGCAAGGTCAGAATTAATATTTGGAAAATAAAGGCAACATCCCACTGAACACCAGCAAACTAAATTCCCTTGCACACATTTACACAGACACACACACAAGGAAGGCTACCAGGTAGGTAGTACCTCAGGCACAATCTCTGTCCCTGTTGCCATTCAGCCTCAGTGTGAGCAGGATGTTTTTCCATTCTCCCAAGAATTTGTAAACTTTCCCAACCAGTTCTAAATGAAGAAGAAGTAGCACATACAACAACTGAAGGAAAGTCTGAGCAAAACTGTCTGTAACCACTTAAGATTCAAATACACCAGAAGTTCCTAAGTCATCTGATCCTAATTTCTGAAGAATTTAAATAGGACTTGTGCTATGCTATATGCCAGAACCTATAAATACAATGCTTTCTCTTATCAATCTCTTCTCCTGCTTTTGGCAGCTTGATAGCATTAGCTCAATATCTGCATTATTCCTCCTTCCCTCCCTGAACAGGGCGCAAGGAACCTGTGAGAGTTCACTGCTGATTTATGTCCAAAGCCGGAGGTGAAACTGCTGGATTAGAAGATCACACTGCACGAGAACTAGAAGCCAGCCCACACAGGCTTTACAGGAAGAAATTATAGAAAAAGGCAAACACAAGAGAAAACTTAGAGCAGGGATAAATTAGCAAATGGCAAAGTTCAGCGGGAGGGAAGGCTTGCGTGCTAGGCTGTGTGTTTACAGCGCTCGCCCCGGTGCGTGCACAGCTCCATTGATGTGCTCCCGCCGAGAGAGCAGCTGGGACTCCCCGCTCACACTGCCAGCACTGGGCTGAGGACAGGAATTTCAGATAATACAGCAAGGACAGAGCATCTAGAGCTATAAAAACACTCAAAACAGTCTGCTGGGCAAAGTAGGTGAGCACTAGAGCTGAAGATTTGTCTTTAGCCGAAGTCACACAGTTCAGAATTGTAATTCAGAAATGCGCTACAGATTTTAAGATGAAATCTAAAAGACCATTGATTTATTAAATTTAAATATTCATCTTCCTACCAGTCTGGACTGCAGAGTGCTTTGTGTCCTGTGGTAGGTATCACATGAGTCAGCTGGGCTCAGAGGAGCCAGTGAACCATGCAAACAGGAAAGAATAAGTTGATCAGGCTTTCAAGCTGCCTTAAGACACAGCATGTCCCTAAATATCTATTGCTAAATAAAGTTTAATGTTCACAGGTTTAAAAATTAATTGCTTTTTAGTCACACCAACAACAAAACATATTGTCATTTTAGGAATGTCAATATTTCATCCCTATTCCAAGAAGAGAATTTCGGCTAAAAAAATGTCACAGAATTCCAGTTCCACTCAAATTTTGTCTGTGACAGGGATATTAAATAGAAAGACTTAATTTTTATCTTCTCAAATAGAATTTTCAAAATTCAACGCAAGCAAGTGGTTGTACTATCCAACAATTAGACAGATGAAATACAATAAGATGCAATGAAGCATTTTATAATGACATTATGAGAAAATCAGAAGCAAATATTTATAGCTATAGGAAGCTATAGCTATGCTTTCTTTGGGTTAGAACAGATTTGGGGACTTCAGTTGTTGAACGAAAACACAGTATTTTTTTCAACTAGAGAAAATGTTAAAATAAATTAATATTCATAGTCTCAACTGTTCCTTAGTTTCCTTTGTGATTACTTAGCCCTTCTGAAAACCTCTTAAAGTTTAAGTAATTTTCCATATAAAAGTAATTTCAAAAAATCACATATCATCTTTTGATTATATTGAAGCAAAGCATTGTGTTTTTACCTGCAGGAAAGACTGACATCTGGAAAAAATTCACTTTGTCAGATGTACAAATAAATAAAAAAAACCCCCACAACTACTGTCACAAATATTTTGGCACTATTTCAGTAACTGCTGTGGCAGGAGGAACAGTTAACACGAGAATGTAGTTCACAAGACTTTCAGTCCAAGCTCTACTGATCAGTTATTTTTTAATCCATCTCAGTTAAACACATAAATCAAATAGGCCAAGATTTACCAGATTCATTAATCTGTTTCCTCTTGAAATATATCCCTTTATGATTTATCTATTTAAGACTAGACATTCTCTAGACTCCATTGTACTTAAGGTGTTGGTATTCATGAGAACACCTCAGATATGCTGTTTCTTTAATGAGTCATGTTTCTTAATTTATTGAAAATTCCCATCAATTCCTTTCTTTTGCTTACTTAAAGGCAAAATTTAAAAATCAACCTTTCTGTTCCACCTCATTTGACATTTCTTTATCATCAAACACTCCCACTGAAACCCTATTTGCCATAATGTGTAACTCAGAAATTACATGACCTGGAAAACTCAGATGAGCAAATTCTGACACATTTCACTCTGCTTGGGAAAAAAAAAAAAAAAGACAACTGGTTCCTGGAGATGTAACTCCAAACCCAGAAGTGTTTGTGTCACCACAAAGCAGGAAAGCAGAGTGGTAAGAAGGGCTAAGCACTCCGGAATATTTCCTAAATCCAATATGGTAGCAAGCAGCCCTGTTGCTGTCAATTCTGCCTTCCCATCTGGTGTCCTGTAATGGTTTTAATGAAAGCTCTTACACATGGTGCTTAAAATAAGCCATGTGTCTGCTGGGGTGAATTAAAAGATGTAAATGCAGTGTAATATGCCAAAGGATATAACAGTGTCAATATAAGAGCTGGCTGTGTCAGCCGGCAACAGGTTCCAGCTGGGGCAGCCTCCTGGAACAAAGACAGCCCTTGGCTTCATTCTGGTCTGTGCTTCTGTAGTCCCCAAGTGGGTGAAAGAGAAGGAAAGAAAGCTGAGGACCTGGAGCAGGTGTGTGATACCCAGCTGAGTGCACAGGGACCCTCCCACAACAACCTTGCTGTCCACGTGGCCAGTTCCAACTGGAGATGGCTCATACAGGGATGGAGTACACAGCCACAGAGAACCCTGGAGCAGGAGTGATCCCTTGAACAGCCTTTCCCCACTCTGTTGTTGCTGGCCACAACCTGAATTAGCTGTTTTAGACAACCAGGGATAGAGCACAGTAGCTCAGCTCTGAACTCTGCAGCTGAGGAAGGACTGGATTTCCAATAGTGCCCCGGTAAAACATTAATGGTTTGAGAAGGCCATGGAAACCCAAGAAACCTCTTCCTAATATCTTTCCAACCACTTCCCACTAAATTAGATACAAGGGTGAGAAGGAATTAAATCTAGAGATTACTCATTGCACAATGAATATTTGTCCTCCAACAGCACTGGCTGTCAGGAAAGGGGGGCAAAGACCAACATTCCTAATGACCATGTCTATTCCCCATGACCATTGCCCTCTTAATCAGACCATCTAGATACATGCAGACAAATACATTCTTCAAGACTCTCGTTCCACAGGAAAACCTGAGAAAATCTATCCAAATTGGGATATCCTATCCTGTGGACTTCTGTTCCACAGTAAAACCTAGGAAAACCTATCCCAATTTTCAGAGCCCTGTAAAGAGGAGATTGACTCTGCACATCAAGTGAGCTTACAGTAATCACAGATCTATGAGAAATAGCCTAGATAACACTCCACCTTTTTGGATTGGTTGGTTAGCTTGTTTTTTGGAAAAAAACCCCGATTTTATTTTAATTTTCTTAGAGTATTTACCACAGAAAATTCCTGATCCGTGACTAGAGCTTGCGGGTGTTAACATAAATTACATAATATTCCCCAAATCTGAATTAATTCATAGACTTACCAGAGGCTCTCTTGCAATGATTTTCTCTTGAAGCTTGATTGAGATGACAGATAGTAATTCTTATCTTTTGATTACAGCCTTGATGGCCTGATAAAGACTATAAAACTGCAACCATTAAATTTCTCATCCCTGAATTCCCCCTGAGCAGTCTCCTGAGATCACCTGAAACAGATAACCAGAGATGTGAAGAGCATACAATGGAACTGTTCCAGAACTGATACTGATAATATTACTTGGCTTTACATTTATGCTAATACCAATTAAGCAAACTTTATTAATACTTGCTGTCATTTCTTGGAGCTGCCTTACAAAGCAATTTATACTAGAAGCTTTCACTTTGCACTTGTGAAGAAAACCAAGGACTTTCCACACTCATGCTCTGTATGGTGTGGCAGAAGAGGAAGCCTTCAGAGAGAGGGTAAGCAGGCAAATTGACAAGAGCAGCAAGGGGAGAAATGTTGCACAGGGCCATATTCCACACACTCTCTTCATTATACTCAAAAACACGGATCAGAAATTTCAGTTGCATATTTTCAACCAGCCCTCCCAAACCTTCATGGAATAGTTATAGGAGGGATAGGAGGGATTTTTTCCTTGTTTGTAACTAAATTGCAAAGTTCAGGAGCCATTGTTAACTTTTCTCTTTCCTTTTGTGTGTCTGCAGAAAGTTGCCAAATCCCAATTTATCATCTCCTCAAGTGTTTCTCTGTCCAACCTGCAGGACCAGCATCCTTACAACATTATTCTTGGAATACAATGTCTTCCTTTCTGCTGCTATCATCAAACTCGGTTAACAAATAGCTTCCCCTTTTCTTCAGACATCCCAATTTCAGTTCCCCTAGGTTTTCCAAAGAACTGCTTTAATGTCATTGGGCTATAAGAAATGATACAGCATCAGGATAGAGCAGTAGAGATAATGCATAAGAATCATGGAACAGTTTGGATTGGAGAGGACCTTAAAGACCATTCACACTTCCAACCCCCCTGCCATGGGCAGGGACACCTTCCACTAAACCAGGTTGTTCCAAGCCCTGTCCAGCCTGACCTTGAGAGCCAAGTTGAGATCCCACCACTAGTTAGTCCTGCTGGAAGTTTTCTTTTGAAGAGTGATTATAATTTATTAGCTACTTAAAATTGGGTACTGACATAACTGATGATTAAATTCACAGCAACAGAAAAATAAGACAGCAAAAATTACATAGCATTTCTATAGCTCCCATAACCTCAGTGTAAAGTTTGAATTTTTTGACCTAGTGTGGTGCTGACATCCTCATCTAATGTAAAACACTGAGACTTGAAGAAGATGAGTGATTTTCCCAGGAGATGCCCTAAATTCCAGAGCAGTACAGGGATCTCAAAACATATATTACAGTCCTACTTGCTGAATGTGGAGAAATGAAAACGAGTCAAAGACTGCGGATTACAGCTTTACTGAATATTCACCTTACCCGAAAGCAGAACAAGCACACACAAACCTGCTACAGTTCAGGTGTAGGTACTCCAAGCTTTTACTACTCTACCTCTAAGAGATGCTTCCTAACAGAAATATAACCTCAACTTAAATGTTTTCATGCATCGCTTCTCCAGCACGGCTGTAATTTATCACCTATTTTGTGCACAATATGTGCAGCAAGCACCCATGCCCTCCCGAATGTTCTGGTTTCACCTGAAATCAGCTTTTCTGAGCTCATCTCAGCTGTGTCCTCGTGACTCTGCATAAACATCAAAGAGCACTTCGAAGACCACACAGCTCTTCCTGCAAACAAGCCAGCAGGACAAGAACAACCCCTACCAATAATGTTGTAGAGGCGAGACCACACAGAAGATTCCTGCAGTGCCCTTTGGGCTTAAAGATGTAGGGGGTCTGAACTCCCCGCCGCTGAGGCCAATCCGCGGCAGCTCCAAGAATCCCCCGTGCGCGGCATGCGGTGAGCTCCGTGCCCACATGGATGGGTGGAGAGCTCCAGATGAGCTCTGTCGATCAGATACCTCTGCTGGGTCTGCCCCAGCTTGCAGCATGCCCTCCTCAAAGCTAAAAGAAGCCCAGAGAGAGTTCACACCCCAGTACCTGACAGGTTGCCAGCTACGGGAGTCCTGTAGCCACTGGGAAAGCTTTGGGATCAGGTGTTGCCTCACAGCAAGCAAGTTCTGCCCTAGACAATCCCCATGGCAAGAAACAGCATCACCCCTTGGATGAGTGAAAATTACAGGACACACAAACCTCATAACCTCCATCTTTGGAAGATGCTGCAGATGCTCACAAGTGGAGAGAAAACATCTGGTTTAAAAGCCCTACAGTTGTCAGGTCACCGAGCAGTGTAGTGACTCAATATTTAGGGAGTTGTGAACAGCTGAACTATGAAGCTTCACTAGCAAGAACTTGTGGAATCATGGAAAAAACTGATGGGAAGGGAGAGGATCCAGACAGGAGCCTTGTGACAGTGGTATGTGCATGACAACTTTTTTCACATTGTCCTTGGCAGGTCCTGCCTCTGGGCCTTCAGGTCAACAAGCAAAACTTGCTGTGGCAGCAGAGGCTCCAGGCTTGGTGCTTGAAGGCAGCAGCCTGTGAAGTGCTGAGGAGACTGGGCTGAATAAAGAAATAGGGCAATTCACCCTGTTTCTCTTTGCAAACTGCCACCTGCTGACCTGCAATTGTCTTAAAATGAGCAGTCCCTAATCACATTTCTGTGATTGGTAATAGCTAAAAGCAGTTATTTTCTGGAAGTTCACCATGGCCACCATGTCTGGACTGCGGTCAGTGAAATTCAGCCAGGAGCTGGGATGGTTGGTTTTGGCCCAGCACACAAGCTATAGGCATAGCTTTCCCCAGTATGGTCTGATTTTTGTCAAGGAAGCTTATGATTTGTGCTAACCTTTATTTCCTCATCACCCTGGGTTCAAAGAAATTTTTTTTTGTTTGACACAGGAATTTTACCCAGAGTGAAGGTAGGAAGGTGGAAGAGGAGAGAGAGGGTTAACATTCCAGAGAGGAAAGACTGGAAGTGGTGCGACAGCTCTACTGGAGAGGCCAGGAAGAAGTACTGGTTGCCTCACCTCAGGAATCAGAGGTGCATCCTCAGACACAAAGATGCCTTGTAGAAAATGCAGTTCTGGATTAGCTGTATGCTTTTTTCCTCTGTACCTCCCATAACATGACATAATATTTTCTTGCTGTCTACTTATTCCCCCTTCACTTTTCCCAATATTTTACTCAATTACAATACAATTATTTGTCCTTGTTTTGTTACACAAAAACCCAAATTTGGTGATGTTGAAATTGCATTTTTTTCTAATTCTTTCCAAGGCTGGCTAGGACTTTGCATAATGCTTGAATGAAACATAAAGGTTGCTGACCTAACTGCAGGCTTCCAGTCCCAAAGGGAGTTTACAACAAATATAGAGAGAAACTTTTTACAAGGGCTTGGAGTGACAGGACAAGGAGAAATGGCTTCACACTGAAAGAGGGCAGGTTTAGATAGGATATTATGAAGAAATTCTTTACTGTGAGGGTGGTGAGGCCCTGGCACAGGTTGGCCAGAGAAGCTGTGGCTGCCCCATTCCTGTAAAACTTAGGTATGTGTTCAAGGCCAAGCTGGGCAGGACTTGAAGCAACCTGGGATAGTGGAAGGTGTCCCTGTCTATGGCAGGGGATTGGAACTGGATGATCTTTAACATGCCTTCCAATCCAAACCATTCTGTGATTCACCTACTCAAATACTTCCTGGTAAGGACCCCAAAATAAATCACAACTCTTGCTAAAGCAAATTTCTCTGAAAATGTGTTTTTTCAAGTTGCAGTACTTATGGAGAATGCTGACATGAATGTTAATCTCTAGATCAGAGCCAGCTGTCCTCAGAAGAATATGGAGTCATGCTCATTTATCCCTCCTACAAGGAACAAGCCTTCAGTTTTCTAAGAGGATAGTGCTTTGAAAAGAAAATAGGAACCCCCTGAATCTCCTGTGGTACACAAGCATGAGCTGCAGTTTGCATGCGAGTTCCTTGCCACTGAATTTCCTCCTTTTCACAGATGCCAAACAGGGCAGCCAGATCCCTGCCAAGACTCTGATTAAAAACTCACTCTCTGCACCTGTCTATTTTATTTACCACTCTGCACCTGCAGGCTGGTTTCAAGACCCTCATTATTGCTCACTTGTTTCTGGCCTCATTCTGATAAACTTCACAGACAAAATGCCACATTTCCCTTCTAATGACCATCACAACAACCCCAACTCTGAGCAGCCTCTAATAAATTCTCCATTTTTTTTCTGCTCACTGAATATATAATAATGAACAGTCATGCTGAAAGTAGAGTGAATGCAATTTCTAGAAATGGAAATCTGCTTTTAAAAAATTAAATCAAAGCAGGTAAAAGACACAAAAGAAGAAGAAAAAAAGAAGAGATAGAAAACCCCAACAAGAGTATAACTGAAGACAGTGAGTGACCTTTTCAGGTTCTCAGAGTTTCTATCTAAAAATTTATGAATCCTGCACCTGGAGAGGCCTGCACAGCCCTTGTATTGTGTCTCAGTCCCTAATTTCTGCTCTGTATAAAAGACAGAGGGACCCAGCACTGACTCATCTCATTGCTGCTGCTGCTGCCACTGGCCAGACTGGAGCCCTTGCTCAAACCAGCCTGGGGACAGACTGCTGGAACTCCAGGCTTTCCTCTGACCCCCTGTTTTTCCATCCCTCCTTGTAGGTTCTCCCTGACTGCCTTATCTATTTCCCCACAAGATGTACTTGGAGCTTGATTGCTTTTGCTAACTAGAAGAAGAGTAAAATCTCTCTTCTCCTTGGACCTTTGGTGTCCAGGGCAGAGGACAGCCTATGCAAGCACAACTCTTCCAGGCTGTTCTACTCTCAAGGCAATACATGGGATAGCTCTCGTAGGAGGTGCCATAAATCTGTTTTATGGTACAATTGACAAGCAACCAGTGACCAGCAAAAACCACCCTGGCTAGACCTGGTGAGTCTGAAGTGCTTCTTCACCTGGAAATTCTATGGTTTGTTTCCTACAGTATCAGTTATGCTTGTAAAAATACACTTCTTACAATACCTCCTGTATCCGTACATGTGTTAGGATGTGAAGTCCCAACCTTCCCTTTAAGATACCATCCTGGCTGCTTCCCAAGGGACCTTTTCACAGCCTTGCTGCAGCATGGGAATGCAGGGTTGACAAACAGGTATTTTAAAGAGATTCTAGTATGAAATTTTAATGGGGAAATCAAATACTGATAGTTTTGTTTTGTCGACACAGGTTTATCTTCAATCCAGAAGACATTCAGAGAGTATATTGTACCATGTGCACTTCCAAAGGCACAACAAGGACAGAGTATTTCCAAATTCTCACTGGTTATCCAGCCTAAGTGTAGCAAACCATCTCCAGGAGAGAGCCAGTTGTGCCATACAAGTAGAGGATTTATTTAGACCTGTTGGTCCAGCCAGATGTGAAGGCAAAAGCTCCAGTCTCATTAGTGCAAGTTCCTATGCTATAAACCAGGACCAAAATGGGAGAGGAAAACTCAGATCTTGGATCTGTACCATCAGAGAGAACAAAGTTTACCCTGTGAGTCACAAGTCACAAACCAAGTGTGTATTAATCTTTGCCCTGACACATTTCTTCCATCCATCAGATCTAGCATTGTGCTGCTCTAACAGTGGGGATACATCATGTCATTCATGACACATGATGATTCCCAGATGTTCAGAGAGCTCTGCTACCCAGTGGAACAAATGGGTGTTTACAGTAAAATAAGCACCAAATTTAGCAAAACTGAAGATGAAGTTACAAGTTAATTAGTGCAAGAGGGCCTGAGCCCCATGATATATGGCACTCATATTTCTTCAGTAGATCCAGAAGAGCAAATTGAGAAAAGAATCCAACAATTGAATAGCAGAAAATCAAAACCAAAAAAACCCACCCAGAAAGTCACCCTGAGAGAAGCCAGAATAAATAACACCACTGCCGAGCTCTGATGTAGCTCTTCTGGTGGAGTTCCTGGTGATGAATAAAAGGAGCTCTGAGTCAGGTGCTTGGAAATACAGTCATATGTGACACCAAATCAATGAGAAAGAGAGTTGGGAGAGGAAAAAGGGTCTAAAAACATCTTGGAGAGTCCGTGAACCTCTCAGCTGACTAGAAGAGCTCCTGATTCAGGCAAGAATACCACAAGTGTCTTTGAAGGTTATTTGCTCTTAAATTTCTCTCATGGCACATTAAAGAGCAGCTGGAGAAGGTGGACACCTACCTGAGGCTGTAGGAGGAGATATGAACCTGGGCCTCACTGACTTAAACAAACTGAGGCAAAACACAGATTTCCACTGGACTGCCTCAGTGCTGATGTTTCTAATCTAATATAAGCAGTGAAGAACAACAAATTCTCAAACCAGACACTGCTAAACTCCAGTGAGATCAAAAATAACTCCCTGTTAAATACTGTCCTCCTAAAAACTTTAATGTTCCCAAAAGTCATTACAGCTGTCCAGGTCTTCTGCTAAATCTTCCTTCCTCTCCCAGACATTTCAGTCAGTACTGAATGGAGCCATGCAAAAAATAATCCAACCCACCCATCCTCTAGCACTCCGTGTCAAACCCAGGAGACAGGAGCAGCCCATGGAGACCATCACCCTGCCAGCAGTGGGGATCCTGTGACCCCAGAACAGCTCTCTGGAGACAGAGTTCATACAGTGACAGAGGCCAAACGCCAGCACTGTGCCTGGATACCTTCCTTATTCTGTGCTAGAGAACAAATTCATTTTCCATAAAACACTAAATAGACCAATTTTTGATCTGGCTTGCAGCACTGAAAACAACCTGCAAAAAACAGGTGGGAGCCTCCTTTCATGCAAGCCAAAAGACAGATAAAAATAGACTTGAATTGCCATTGAAAATATGGTAAAACAATCCTTTTCCATCTGCTAAAGCAAACCCTGGGAGTAAGTGAATTAACAGGTCCCCACGAGCAGACACAGTGAGCGAGGCATTGCTGCTCATTAATTAAGATGAATGTGACAGCAACTGATTGCCTCTACCTCTTGAAGGCATCAATCAGAGCCCAAAGCTGAGTGTGCATCTTGTCTGTCCCTCACAAACCCTGCTGGAACTCTGCCCATTCCTTCCTTAGAGCAGTGTTCCCTCACAAGCAAAGGCCTTTCCCCTCCTGCCATCTCCGTGTTCCCCATCCAGCCCGGTGTTAAATCCTGGTGCCATCTCCCCACTGTGGAGTCAGTCACAAGCAATGAGTTCACGATGTAAAACCCAGGGCATTTGCAGAAAGGATTTTTACAAAGCCAAGATGTCCTTTCAGAGAGATTAGACCCCAAGGCCATAATTAACACGTTCCTGCTGCTGTTAGGACAGTGTAGCCCTGATCACCCACACTGACATTCAGCTTGCCAGAGTGATCCCAAAGGAAGGATCCTCAGCACCATCTAATTATCCCAAACTTCAGCCTGTTGCTCAAGAGGGTTGCTTCTGTGGATAGGCTGCTTAAAATACCCCATGTACCCAGGCATGGAAACACAGACTTCCCCTCAGTCCAAACACAACCAGTTTAATCAAGTCAGACTGTGACCTGTCCCAAGCAGAAGGGAGATAGAATAGTTTTTGTTTAAACAAGGCGAAAAAAAAAAAAACAGCCAAATCCTTGTCTCATTTATGGTAATGTAAATCTAGAATAACTGGATAAATATAACCGAAGTTAAAGCTTTTATAAACAGGTATAAATCAGATCAGCTTAAACAAATGCGAGTTTTTAAGACTCTTTGGCATCTTTTAAACCTCAGTTTCTGGTTAGATGCTCAGTCAGGCTGAGTCCAGCCTTTCAGCTGCCTGTTATTTATGGGACTGCTCACAAAGCTGAGTGGTCACCCCACAGGACATGTTTAACCTCCATTTGCACGACACTTAGCAGATGTGTAAACTGAAAGGCTGGCAGAAATTTGAGTGTGCACAAATGGGAGACAGTACTGACCCTCAAAAAAATAAAGTATCAAATAGAGCCATTAAAAAGCCAAAATTAAAAATCAAGATGTCCACCCCAGGAAATCACAATTTTTCATTTCAGATTCAGATCATTCAGAGCTTTTTCCCCATAGAATCAAAAGTTCAGAGCTTTTTTTTTCTTTTTAGTTTGAACTGTTGAAATATTTTGACTGAAAATAAACATTTTGACATTTCCAAGTCAGAATGTATACATGTGGTTTGTCAACAAAATTAGGTTAGAAATCGCAAAGGAAGAGGTTTTCATGTGAGGTTTACATTGTACTTCCTGCTTTTTGAAGAAACAGTGCAACCATGTCCTGGTCAAAAAGTTAAGAGGTGCTTAAAAATGCTAACAATGAATTGCCCACTCTCCTTTAATCTCAGATCAGTTTTGAACTCAGTTTGGATTATCCCTGACTTTATTCATGATAATTCATCTACTTTTCCAGCTGCATAGGCAGATGCAGAGTCCTACCAATGACTTTCATGGATGATCTAGGATTAGAAAAGAACAAAAATATTATTATTACCTTTGTATGTCTTTTCTTGAACCAGAAGTTTTGTTTTTCACCTTTTTAAGGTGGATGCTGGATGCTAATTCAGATTTCTCTTCTGCATTTAGCCTGCTTGGACACAGCTGAGAGATTTCAAACATCAAATCAGTTTAGAGCTGTGTGAATTCCTTCCAGATATGACTTTTCTTGGATGTGTAAAGACTCAGGACTCAGAGACCACCTGAATGACAAGCCTGCTGCCACAGGGATTGGCACAGCAAAGGATGTGAATGAGCAGACTACTGGCCATGCAGGTTTTTTTACTATTTCTTTATTTTAACGGCAATGCAGAGATTAAGAGTTCAGGCAAAAGAATATTTTAAATCTGTGCCCTTAATGTGGGACAGAACTGCATGGCCAGAAGAATTAAATTTGTTTTACTTTTATTTTAAACTCCTATATCTTGATTCTGGCCAGATTCAAGAAGTTGAAATGCCCAGAATAATTCTCTTTTCTCAATGTCTCTGGATTGCCTTCAACCAAGGTAGCTGGAAAGCCTGAAATCAAAAACATTTCCATCTACCCCTACATCTTACTAATCAAAGCTCATGTGAGTTACAGAAATTGTTGATGCTCGTGCAACAAGTATTGATTTGAAAAATATAAATGTATTTTAGGACTTTGGAGAACTTAAATCAAAGATTTTTTTATAGAGGGACGTTTGTGTGTATATATATAGACCCAGTCAGAAACCAAGACTATTTTTCTTTTCCATACACCTACCTCTAATTACTGTGTATTCTATGGTAATGTATCCCCTTTATATAATCAATTGGTCCTTTGGAAAGGGAGTCTTATCTCAAAGATATTCAAGCACCCACAAGAAAAGCAAAGCAAAGAAAGTTGATACCAGAGCTAAATTATTAGAGAAAATACCTGGAAAAAAAAAGCAAAAAATTCTGAAGATAGAACATCTTGCTTTGGCACCCTGTGTATCCAAACAGAAAGGTTCTGAGTCTCAGGGAGCAGCTGCTACTGAGCATCACATCCTAACATCCAGCAGAATGGCCAAGCAACAATGAAAACATGCAAAATCAGGAAGCAAGTTGGAAAATGTAAGCAGCTGTTTTTCTTGTTAGGCATAAATTTCATGCCATTGGATTCTCAATTCATTTTCTATCAAGGGAACAACTGAAATCCAAATATTTGATGCAACATTCAAGTATTTTGCAACACAAGCAGTCCAGACTTCTCTAAGTTTTGCCTTTTACAAAACCCTCATAATATTTTATTCCTGTCAAGGGCTAGAATTTTCTTGATGGAAAGAGATGATGTGGGAGGACAAATGGCTGAATCACAGTGCTTAATCTACTAGAAAAAAATATCTCTTGCATCAAGGATTCTTTGGTAAAATAACAATGAATCAAATCAACTCCCTGGATACCACATTGAGCTTCCCCTCGCACCAGCATTATGGCTTTTAGACAATGGCAGACTTAAAATCCTTTATAGCCAAGCATTAGACTGATACCTAAGGGAATTTAAATAGTTGCACAAAACCAAAAAGAAGGATAAATCATTTTAGAGGAGAGGATAGTCCATCCCATATCTTTGAAGCTTCTGGTACAGAAATAGCCACAGGAGGTGGAAATGAATGCAACACGTGATTATAATGTACACAACACCTTTTAATTTGTCCCAGTGAATCCAAAGGGGTGTAACCTAAAACGTTTAGGCGTTCAGAGAGCACCCATGTTGAATAAATAATTGAAAAATCTTCAAGTAAAGCAGAGGATTGCACTAATCCCAACAGCCTCTGAATTTCAACTTGATTAAACTCACTTATATTCACTTCTGGGTTTGGTCCTGGTAACGGGACCTGCTACATAGTGGTTTATTTTCTTGGGGAAACAAAATGAATGAGTGGTATTAGAATCCCCTAATAGGCTTAGGTGCAGGTCATTGACAATATTAAATGTGTAGATGAGTGGAACAGCCTAACAGATTCCAAAAAAGGAGAAAATTCAGCTGTGGAGACATGCGTTGCATTTCAATTGTCAGAAGGAACACCAATCCCAAAAAGCTGAAGCTCCCCATCGTCAGGGAACAGGGGTGTTGCTTGCAAGGGAGCAGCAGCCACCAAGCAGGAGACAAGAGTCTTCAGGAGCTTGGGCTTGTCCAGGTGTGGGACTGTTGATGTATTTCCTGCAGCACCACACACTGCAGAGCCAGGAATACAACAAAGATCTGAGCTGTGGGCTCCTAGACAAAGCTCAAATAATCCTGCCGTGTGAGACCCACATGGCATCACACTGTTTCCCTCAGAGTTTGTCACGGCCTCCTCACATCATCCACACATTGGAGAGGAAGGAAAGAAAGCACCTGCCTGGAAGGGGAGAGGTGGGGTAGAGCAAGAAGATCCAGGAGCTGGATATTTATAATCCAGCTATTCAGTCTCCAGGAGAAGCTTGCAGTAGCAGCCAGGACTCTGAGTCTAAAACCCGGGTAAGTGTAATGTTTCTAAGATTATTCCAGCATCCCATCTCCTCATCCGAGTTGGAAGTGCCCTGACTTCATTTTCCCACAGATAGGAGAAATAAAGGTTTATGTCACATAAAGCTCGGAGCCTTTTGCTGAGCAGATGGATGGCCAGCTTCCTGCTGTCTTAGGTAAGTAATAGAGGAAATTATACTGTAATTCAGAGAGCCTCAAAATAAAATGGCTTTTGGCAATGCTTAGACTTGTGCTAATATCACAGCAGTTATTTCTGTCAGCTTCAGAATACTGTGCTGTGGTCAATTAATGGAAAAAAGGATGAGAGTCAGTTAATTGCTCTGGGATTTTCTCTCTGAATGTTCAGGCTAGATTAAGGAAAAGGCCTTGCCCTTGCCTGTATAGTCTCTTATTTCCAATTGGTGTCACAGCAGTGCTGGCCTCGCTGCTTCTATTAAAGGTCAGTCAATGTTTCCACTATAAACCTCCTTTACTGCAGATTTCACACAAGTGTGTGAGTTTAATTTACTCTGGACTGAATCACAGTTCTTCTTGACCTGGAAATGGAGGTGTTTTGATCTGTTCTTTAAATCTGTATGCTCATTTCAGTATTAACCTGGGGCATCTTAATAAAGGTCATCTCTAACACACATTCTTATTTAAAAATATTTCAAGCATAGATGATCCCCTTTGGATAACTGATTCCCTCAAAATATCAGCCAGCAGTTTCCTGATTTAGTCCCAAAGCAATATTGGCAGCTCATTGCATGCTATCTGAGAAACTATGGTTATCAAGCTTTATTATTCAATAGAGGGTGGGTCACTTCTGAAAAATTAAAATCTGAAAGGAAGGTATTACTGTTTGGAACAATTTCAGTTTCCAAACAAAAAGTTGTATTTCAAAATGGGCAGTGCACACAACCAGCAATTGGACACAGCACAATCCCCAGGTCACATTATGAAAATGATTTTTGCCATTGGGCAGGAAACAAAAAAAAAACCCACTGGAATCAAAATCCTGTATTCTCCAAACTTCTCAAGATATTAAGTACTCCGTGAGATATCTCTAGGGCAACTGATCGTCCCTTTGTAAAATGAATAATCACCAAGGAATTAGCTGTAAAGTCCCCTCATTATACACCCACACACATCGTCTTTCCCACTGAAGCAATAGTCCCTGCTGTCTATCTTCTGCCTCCCTCTGTTGGGAAGAGGCCTCCTCCACAGGTAGGAGAGGCCAAGGGCCAGCTCTGGTGGGTTATTCCCTGTTCTGTCTTAGCTGGGGCACACAGGACACATGCAGCCCCCTCTCCTCCACAGGGCTGAAGCTTGTTCCCTTTTCCTCTCGTGGGCAGGAGAGCCCAGGGAGCCCTTTCTCCCTCTAGAAAGGAGTTGCAATCAAAGAGGAGGAGGCTTACCAGAAAATTTGGGTTTGGCATCACATGCCTGTCACTGAGGTGTGTAAGAAAGGATGGATGGAGAGGATACCTAAGAATTTGGAAACAGTTTTGTATTCCATGTTACAGTACAAAAAACTGTCACAACTTTCAACAGCAAAAATCACAGCACCTCCTCATCAGTCATGCCTTTATTATCAGGGAATTGTTTGGTAGAAATTCTCCAATTTGTGAGGTTTCACTCTGAACAAAGCAAAAGCAAAATTCTTTTTCCACGGTTATTTGCATTCTTTGCCCCTCCCTACTTTCAGCTTTAAGTCTCTCCACACACACCTAGGTTTGCTCATCCACACCCGCACACCTGGTTCTCCGTTAGGACTGCCTTGGCGTGGCCCCAAGAGCAGTGGATTTTGAAGCCAACACCCATTTCTCATGCAGAGGACAATCCCACACCTATGGCTATGCTTTCAAACCATCTAAATGCACACAGGGCGTCTGCAGAACTCAGCTGCAGAGGTGTAAATTTAGACTGTTACAACAATCTTGATGGAAATCTGATGAAATTCTTACTGCATGAGGACCAGGGTTTGGTTTAGGTCAGGCCATTTAGAGGAGGTCAAGCTAAAGGCAGAGCTCCCTGTGAGGATTTTAGAGCCAGAATGGCCACATAGGGAGTTCTGCCATCAGGCTGCACAGTTTACCAGGTCAGATGAGAATGGCCTGTGTATCTCTGTAGCAGTTACAAGTAACTTGCATTTTCACACTCTTCTTCTCAGACTTTAGGATTAGAAACCTGATGCTTCAAAACAAAGCCAATTGATCTGATACCTTACAGGCTTCCATGAGCTGGCACCAGAGCTGCAGTTCAAGGCATCCTAAATTTTAACATGGAAAAAATTCTTTACTCTAGGGATGGTGAGAACCTGCCATGGGTAGCCCAGAGAAGCTGTGATGCCCCATCCCTGGAGTGTTTAAGACCAGGCTGGATGGGGCTCTGAGCAACCTGGTCTAGAGGAAGGTGTCCACAACAGAGGGTTGGAACAAGATGATCTTTAGGGTCCCTTCCAACCCAAACCTTTTTATGATTCTGTATTATAAACATGGACACAAGCACATGGATCTGCTTGGATTGCAGGCAGCATTAACACAGTGATTCCACATACCAATAAGACTGGAACATGTTCAAATGATGGGCTGATCTCATTCACATCTGCCAGCATCAATTCATGTAGCCAAGCCTTCCTATTAATTAGTATTTTGCAGGTCTGACACCAAAGGCAGCTTTTACAGCCCAGCCAGCTGCCATGGAATACCCTGGGGAGGACACAAGTGTGTCTGAAGAAGCCGGACTTTGAGCAGTGCAGCTTTGTGTCTCCACCTTCATCACTGCTCTGCTGGGACAAGCAGGGAGGCAGCTCATGGAGAATGGGAAGGATGAGTAAAGGAAACCATGCTGGAAGAGATTCACTGGAGAAAATCTCTCAACTCAAAAGGGCCACTCAGGGTATCCCTGAGGAGAATGAGGTCCTTTGGCTGGCACAATAACTCATGATCTCTATTCAGAGGGAAGAAGAATTCATACTTTTTGGCTTGATAGTAAAGTGGGCTCAGTCCAAAACAGAGGGACAGCTCAGTATGGATCTGCAACTATTTACTTTTAAGTGAGGTTTGGCTCCCAGTTCTCAGACTGAAGTCAAGACTTTCTACCCTTTCCATGTTGACTGACCCTCTTACCACTTACCTCAACCAAAAGCACATGACTCTTACAGGTCACTTTAAGGTGTGGGAGTATTCATCCTGCATTTGTCAAGGGTTTCTCCAGCCTGTACTTCTGCATCTGTGCATTTACAGTATGGAAAACCCTCTCCCTCTGAGCCCATGCTGTACACATGATGAGAAAACCTCCTATAACATCCTAAAAAAACATGCTTGAACAGAGCCAGCAAAATTTCACTATAAGCTATTTCTGTAGGTTAATTCTATTGCTTAACTTAAACGATTGACAATCAGCCACAGAAGAACAAAAGATGTGTTGAACAAGAGAGGGCATCTTCTTAAGTCACATGACACTATTACTTGGTGTTTCCAGCTCAAATTTTCAGTGTCAGAGCACCACAGAAACACAGGAGAAGACAGAGCTGGTCCATTACTGTCTCAGCTGAGCAGAATCCTTGTGTCCAGCTGCTGAGTGACTGATGTCACTGGCCCTTTTACTTTCCAGAAGGGTCTGAAATGTGTTCAAGCTCCACTTATTTCCTAACTTTTCAAATTGCAATAGGTTGTGCTTTTATTCACATCGCCTTGATTTTCTTTTCTTTTTCCTCTTTTTTTCCAGATGGAAACTATCTGGAAAGAAACCCTTTGGTAATAGAGAAACCAGCAACTTGTGGGACGAGTTCAGGATTGCTTGGGAAGAAGAGACTCGGGGAGCACGCATTATTTATCTTGCATTACTCCACTTTTTCTCCAAACGTGTTTTTATATAACATGACAGGTTATCACTTCTTGCCTTTGGCTACAGATGGGTAGGACTGCAAACAATCAAATGCAAATCAAGAACAGTCTACAGCAGACACACCATTGTATTGTCATGGCATCACTCCTACTCACTCCATTAGTCAAAGCACTCCTCGGTTTGGTTATTTGGATGGAGTAGCTGGGTGGAGACGGAGTGTGTGGGTGGATGGCCCTTCTCCAGCAGAGCAAACATTCTCCTCGGGGGACGTCTCTTACGACAAGGAATTCCTCGTGACATCATGGGCTGCTTGACGCGGGAGTGATGTGCTCAAGCTGGAATGGCTCCCACTGAGTTTTATAACACAGCCAAAATAGGATGAGCAAATCCTACAAGGATAATCAATTCAGGGGCGTGGCTGTAATTTTACCAGGATTTTTCCTTCCTTCCTTTCCCAATAGTAAGATGTCTTTCAGAAATGCAGCTTCTAATCCCAAGAAAGCCAGATGCACACACTGAATGTGATTAGCAGAGCTTTCCTTTTGTTGGGTTTATGCACAAAATACCAACTCAAAAGTTTTCCCTTTCTGGGTCAATTAAAAGAAATCTCCTTCACACAACCTCGTAATGTAATCCAATAGTCTTCAAGAAAGGATCAAGTAGTTTTAAAACTTTAAGTCTGCCATGCTTTAGATTTAGATCTATCTTTACTATTTAGAAAAGGGCTGACATTTTCTTACCAGTAGAAAAAAAGAACGGCAAATTTGGGCTCGATGAACGCAGGAATTGTTTGTCCTGTCTAAATCACCAAAAACCCAAGAGACATTTACTCAAGTGCTTCACATCTCAAAAATGTGCACACAGTGTACAGACCGAGCTGGCACCATTGACTGAGGACATCTCATCAAAACGTAACGCATTCTATAAATCACACAGTGGGCAGCACCGCGGGGATGAGAAATATCCTTTCTGTGCTGCTTTTGGTTAACAGAGCACAGCAAGCCCTGGTCAGGACCACAAAACACAACAGGACAAGACAGACCAGGGATATTCGATCTTCTCCAACTCCTAGGTAGAACTTTAGGGCAGTAGATTTCAGCTCCAGTTTTCTGTGCTTTACTAGTCTTAGAACAACAGACAAGGGCAATTCCTACACACTTTAATTGTTTCAGTTAAAACAACTGGGAAAGGACAGGTGAGTATGGTTACACACATCTAAGGGGGTAAAAAATATATCCTGGCATGATATTACAAGAACAATGTGATGAGATACAAGGTGTGATACACAGGACCTGAAATTAAAAAATAAAAATCAGCTTGCCTCAAAAAATTAAAGTTTTGTCTTCTACAAAAAATGCAACTAAGAAGGAACACACAGCTTTAGTGAGATGTCATAACCTGGTATCAGCAAAATAAAATTCCCAAATAAACCTGAGCTGTTATTCCAAGGGATTTATTGTACAGTAATTATAATCTAGTAAGAAACTAAATTGAAACTGTAATTGAGAAAATTTGGGGAACATGTACTATGGCCACATCTCTGCCTTGGATCTGCTCACAAGGAGCTTGGTGAGATGGAAAAAGGAAAGATTTGGCTACTGGTAAAAGGAATTCCTCCTCCTGCCCTACGAAACAATCTGTAAGCCCAAACATAAATTCACAGCAAGAGAGTTTCCAGTAATAGGCAAAAGTACAACACACAATTATCTGTGTTACACAACAGCTGAAAATCTCATTTGTAATGAATCCACAGGTTCCCCAGGAGGTGAATCTCTGCTGTGGCTGTTGCAAAAGTTCAGGATCTCTCCCTAAGCATGAGCAGGGCAGGTTTGACCCCGACTGTCCCCCACATCCCAGGACACCATCCTCCCAGGTTGTATCCTACTTCTCCTTGACACCACACTACACAAACACACCCTCCCAGGCCCCAGCACACCTTTCCCATTATTTGAAATGTTTTTCACTGCGGAGCACATGTGCATTCTTCCAAACATGTGTAAGAGCTGCAGGGGCCCGGGGGAGCTGCAGCCCCCGTGGCGTGCAGCAGGAACACAGCCAGCCCGCCTGAAAAGGGAATCGCCCTGAGCAATGCTTATTCTTAGATTAGCTGTACACAACAGGGAGATCTTCCTATCTGAAAAGTGCATATTTGGAGAGGTACAGCTCCTGCCAAGGCTTTCCCAAGTGGCTCCCAGGTGCACCAAGGCTAGCAGGGGTATTAGAGAGAAGGTGAAAACAAACTCTGGCATGGGAGAGAGGGAACATGCTAAATTCTCCTCTTAATCCCTAATATTTAAAGGATCGCTTTAAACCCTGCAGCATGAGATTTGTGATTCATGACATCATATGTTCTTTATTTGGGTTATTCCTATCAGTGTTTGCTATTGTCTTTTCTGCAACAGGAGCTCGACAGCCAATGAAAGGAGCACAGGTGACTGGCAATTTTCCACCATCCTCTCCCCTCACAGTCCCATTCCTCACTCCAATTTAATCAGGTGTTTTTAGCCTGGTACATCATGCTTTACTCTCCGAGGCACGCTACACCTAAGGCTCACCTACACACTGTGTCACTGGCATCTTAAATCATCATTCTGGCTCCAGGGTAGCTCTAGGAGTATCAGCATGTACCGACTATCCCTCATTAAAATTCAGCAGCGCTGGAGCAGATGAATTGTGCAACCCCATTGTTCCTGCAGTGTGGTTGCAGGCATTCATATAATCTTATTATGACTTTTGGGTGGTTCGCATGCATATTTACACTTTAATTTTCTGTGCTGTAGGTTCAAAGAGGAGCGTGTGAAATAGTAATATATGGCTCTTGGAACTGGGAAAAGATTAAGAGTCTCCTAAAATAAATACAAAGTGATCTAACATCACCACGGTGTAGAATTAACACTGGAGCAAGGAAAAAATTCTGTTAAGTGTTCTGGGAAAATGAGTATTTTTGTTTTGGAAAAAAGCATTGTCTTTGAAAATCTTCATGTTAAGTTAAGGTTCTAATATTGTAAGTTTCAGTAATGCCCTGGAGCCCTTTCCACAGTGCAGATACTCACTTTGTTTGCCACCAGATAAACCCAAAATGGAATTGCAGTGCCTTCCTCGGGGATCTTCCCTGCATTTCATTAGGGACCTACACTCCTCAAATATCAGCAATTGGCAAAAAGAATAAAATTAGAAGGAAATATTTAGGGCTATTTTCCCATAAGGAATTTTGCCTTAAGGGATCCATCAGAAAGAGGTGAAGGGAAAACACTTCCCTGTTTGTTGTGAAATCCTTTTAAAAAAGGATTTACATTGACAACCCAGGGATACCTCAAAATATTTGAAACTTTGCATAATGCTTACAAAACAATACAGATGAGCAAGCCTTGGAAGATTACAAGGAAGTGTGGCTGCTGATGATTCCCAGAAAAATGCTTTCATCACACAAATACAGTTGAGGGAGAGATAAAAGAAAAGGAAAGACTCAAGGAACCTTGACCTGACAGGGTAAGAGATCCCTCTACACATAACTGTGCTGAGTTAACACACTGGCAACATCAGCCCTAGCAGCTGGCAAAGACATTAACAACCCCTGTAAGGAAGAGTCCTTGGATTTGGATCCTCAGCGTTATTTGTCACCTTCCCCCTTCAGAAAGTGTGGCCATGGCATCTTCAAGGTTTCATGAACTGATTTGTGCCTTCCTTCAGTTTCCCCTAATGAACCCCAAATGAAACCTGTGCACCTCAGTGTTAGCTCAGGAGGAAGATGCTCTGTGCTCTTTGCATTCTTCTTTTCCTTGTGCACCTACACTATTTCCATGTGCTTTTATTGACACAACTGTATTTACATTTCTATCTGATGTGTACAGTGCACATCAGGATTTAATGGCACAGACAGGACAAGAGTCCAAAAATTCCAACCTATTTCTCAACTACAAGACTTTACTTACCCCAGCCCTTGGCTTCTCTACAAGGACCACCAACAGAGGGAACAGCTGAAGACAACTGCAGCAGTTTTGTTTGGAATACGAACACGAGGAATTCAGCTGACACTGGAAGGACTCTGGAGGGTGGGTTATACACCTGCCAGGAAGAAGCAGCTATTTAGGAAGCAGTCTCTGAGGTTTTTTCCCTTCATTCCCTCACTGATAAAAGAAAAGCAGCCCATCACATAAGGTGGTGCACACCCCACAGGGCTTCTTTCTTGTCCCCCCTTTCACTTCCTCCCTTTTGGTGAGGTGGGAGAAGTAAAGAGCAGCAGGAGCAGCCAGGAAGTTTCTCCTTTTTGTGGTTTAATGCTGCAGTGTGTGATCTCTGCTTTTTAGTCACAAGCCTGGCAGGTACAGCTTCAGTGAGGCTGCTGCAGTGGAAGTTCAATAGACAGTCTAAAAGGGGTGGCTGGCACCAACCACTTAAACAGAAAACCTTGTGTTTACTGGTCCAGGATCAAGCAAACTGTGCTGGCCTAAACCTTTCCTATATATATATATTAACATACCTCATTACATAAAGTCTTTAACCATAGTGAGTGAAATATTACCAATGGGAAATCCATAAAAGTTGGAATCTACAGAATGGAATGTTTTGACTTATTTTTGCCCACCCTCTCCCAGGAGACAATCAAAGAGTAAACAATATTTTAGGTTTCCTCGAATTAATTATTTGTAAGCTTTTCCCCATCAGACTTCCCTCTTGGTGCAGAATAACACACCTCCCCAAAGGAAAAAAAAAACTTCAAATTCCAGAGGAAACATCTTAGCACCTTTTATGTGGTCCAAAATAAATAGTCCATAACACAGTAAATTCTCTTTTAAGAATAATGGGCAAGGAAATGGCTAGAAAAATAATTTCTGAAAATCCAACAGCAGAACAAAACAGGAAAATGTCTGGGATTTGCATCTGTATTTTACCAACACCTACTTTCTAGTCCACTGATTTCTTACCATATGAATATTGGGCTTTACCTCATCACAATAATTAAACCTTTCAGGTGTTAGAGGGTACTTTCAGACATAAATATTTGGAAGCTGCTTATAGATAGAGAAGTATGACAAGGATGCTCTAAGTACAGAAATGCTAAATAAAATCATTGTTTAGGGAAACAGAAACTTGTTCAGCAGTTCTCGTGTATTCAAAATTTTTGAGCCTTTTCTGCATCATTTCAAGCTGTGAAATCATCAGTGTTCATAGTGCACAAAGAAAATCTCTCCTATCTTTTTATACAAAGTACACATATATGCATTTGCTTAATAAGGGAATCCTTTTGTACCAGGACTTTGGAATTTAAAGTTGTGACAGATAAGCAGACAATTTGAATGTGTTTAATACTGGAACAATTTCAGCACAGCTAAAAATATTGGATGCTTTTTGCTTCAGAATTCATAATTTTTCTATATTTTATTTTCTTTGAATTTTCATGATGGTTTTTTATCACGTGGTTAAAAAGAAATGTATTTTGAAAGACAATTTGAAAAAAACCCAAATCCAGTATCAACGGTGATTTTTTTCTGAAACATTTGGAGTTCACTTAGATTTTTCCTAAGACAAATGCCAATAATTTTCTTTCACATTCCATAAAATCCAGATCAGAGTGAGATCCTAATACTCCTAGCAGGATGTACAGTGTAGAACACAGGATATGCAGAATTCCTGACTGGAAGCTGAAGCTCATCTTTCTCAAGTAGGAAACACTTTTTTTTAAACAAATGAGAGTAACTTCTCCTGGGTGTTGTAATTCTATCATCACTTGGAATCTGAAATCAAGATTGGATGCCTTTCTAAAAGATGCGCACACGGCTCAGTCCCAGATTAATGTCTTTGATAGTTCCTGTACTTGGTAGGAAATAATATAAAAATAGCAAGGTCAAATTCTTTGGCTTGTTTTACACCACAGGTCAAAGTGGACAACCGCAATTCCCTGAGGAACCTTGAATTCACTGCCATCATCAACAACAGTAATAATTACTGTGTGCCTGGAATATTTGATTTAAATCCTGATGGCAAGCAGTGGAGCAGGGCATGAATTATCATCAGAGCACAAGCTGTTTGAATCCTAACTCACTTCACAAGTGAGATTTTAGGAATTCTCCTGGCTCTGATCCTTTGCTGTGGTGCAACACAATCAACTCCAGTGTTAGTATTGCAGATAAGAGTTTCTCCTTAAACAGCTATCAGGGATCTACCATCTATTTTTACACACAGCAGGGAAGACATCTTATTTCAGCTAAACCTAGCAGGTTAGGTTCAGCTATTCAGAAGTCTTTGGAAGAACAAAGATCATCATAACAGGTCACATGGATAGAGATACCAGAGCCAAAGCTGACGTTTCCACAGGAGGATGTTTCTAACAATGTGCAATTCTGGCCAATTCTCCACTGCAAACTAAAGCAGAGGACAGGGGTCTGTGATACAAGGGTAAAAGCAGTGAGCAGCTCTGATACTTAATCATTGAACACTCCTGAAGGCTGGCTTGTTACCCCTGCTGGAAGAGAGAGCTCCAAACTCAGCGCAAACCCAGCTCCCACTGCTGCTCAGGGTGGATGAATCACCTGTGTGACGTTCTCTCAGAATAACTGCACTGACAGGTTGGCTTTAATCACTGCAGGAGCTCCTTGTTTAGTACAAAGATGAGTAAAGCTTTGGCTTGATTTATTGCTATACTCCAGAGAGGATGAAGAATTTTAAATAATGTGTGAAGTAGTGGATAGGGGCTGAATCCTCTCTTTTTCCATAGATTGATTTTTGTTTTCTCACATAGAAAAGGCGAGCCAGTCAAAAGATGCTTCAGAGCCAGTGTTTAAAAACAATTTATCACACTGCCCACCTTTGCCGTGGAAGGTAGTGTAAATAACTGGGATCATGCTAAAATTGCAGACAAAATCATGTCTATCATCCATATTTCTTCAAAAGCTGACTGAGGAGACAGCTGAGGGCTTTGCAGTATCATCTCTCTCGTGCCAACACCTCTTGCACCAGGCAGAAGGCAAGAGTGTTCCCTGTGGATATCAAAGGAGGTGCACATGTGCATCTTGCTCTGCATATTTCCTGTCTCGGGTTTACAGAAAGAACAAAAGCCCTGCCAAGCCATTGCCCCATAAAATTTGTTGGCCACAGGAGCTGCTGTACATAGCAGGAGATGCTCCGAGTCAGCTGCAGGTGCAGAAAAGCCTCCCCTGCTTCCAGCTTTCCCATAAACAGGGATGGACACATCGTGGTGACAGTCTGTCCCTGCAGGACAACCTGCGCTCCATCTCTGGCAGGCTGCTCCAGGTTTTGCAGGAGTCCTTTGAAATTTGAGGAGTTTTTGTTCAGCACCTTTTTTTTTTCAATTAAAAGCTTTCTTTCTTCTAATAAACATCAGACATGAGAATAGCTAAGATTGACAGTCCTTCTTCACCCTGAGAATAAAAATGTGGAGTCTGGAATTTTGGAAGTTTTGATTTTTTTCAGAGTGTCTGTTTTTCTTGAACTGTATTACAAGACCAGAAAATAATAAATTGAGTGGCAAGGCAAAGAGGAGAGAGGAGGGGAGTAAAAACAGCCAAGAAAGCCTTTCAAACTTCTGCAGTCCTGGTTGCTGAAAACTGTGACAGACAAGGGCTTTTCAGAGCAAGTGCACATTTCCAAAGGGGATCCCGCAGCTCCATCCCAACTGGGTTCCCTTCCAATCCTTGCCAACCCTTGGCTTCCCTCCCCGACCCAGCTGGCCAGTTCTTCCCCGTCCATGTTCCTCCTTTTAAGAAAGGGCTTTAATTTATTTATTGAGTTAAACCTCACACTTTAAAATCTAATTTTTCACATTAAGAACTGTTTGCATAAGCACACAAATGGCTTCTCCCTCACATCCAAGCCCTAAAACCTGTGGAATTGCCCAGAGTCCTGTGATATTCCTTTTCTACCCGAATAAACTGAGGCGTATCTCCTATGTTCACAACAGCTTCTGAACCTCTTAATCTCAGGACTAAGAGTTTCACAAGGGTAAATCCTCTTGGCTCTGGAAAAACATCTCAGGGCTACACACATTTTTGGCAGCACAGAAGTCGCTCTAATAGCCATCTGCAGTTCTGAACCTGCCATCTGAGGGGAGGATAAAGACTTGGGTGTTGTTTAGTCTGGAGGAGAGGAAACTGAGGAATGCATGTGACAAAATGTCTTCCAATATGTAGGGACTTCTAAGAAGAGAGGAATGACCAATTGTTCTTCATAGCCAGTGGAAAGAGGAGGAATCAGCATAAGCTCTAGCAAAGACAACTTAAGTCAGATATTAGAAAAACATTTCAGCTATGGTGGTGGAATACTGGAACAAGCAACTTAGGAGTGTGGAATCTCTGTCACTGATATTATGCAGAAAAAATTTAGATAAATACCACTTTACAGGCAACCCAGAAATGTGGAATTTCCTTTGCTGGAGTTTTACAGAAAACATTAAGACAAATGTCTGGTAGGCATGGCTTAGCTACACTTGATCTGTTTCATCCAGCTTAACAACCTCCAAGGTTCCTTCCAGTCACTCCATGATTTACAGGGCAGTGGTAAATTCTCATATGGTGGGTCCACCCACACCTCAACTGCATGAGACACTGAACACACACACACTTTGTGGAGGAGTTCCAAGCAGCTAAACATTAAAAAAGGAAATGGAAAACAAAATTGCTCAAGTCTTGGTGCATGCAACAAATCAGCAGCAGACAGACAGGTATCACCTCTGGAATCTTAGAACTCCCAGTGCAGTCACCCAGTCATTGGGTCCTTTCCCATCAGCTGGATGCAAAAGACCATCCCTCATCAAAACCTGTATTAGCCCTGATATCTTCTTTCTCTCATTTTCCCTTTGCTTAATGAAAGGAAGCATAGCTACTTGATGGCTGGAGTGCAATTAGCTGCATCCTGCTCAGCGTGGCTGAAGTTGTATATTTGCATTTTAATATTTTTCCTATTACAGACCTCCCTGTGCTCTCATAAAAAACACAGCCTCTAATCCCCTATTAACTGTATTTAGCAAACCTCAAGTGTTTCCTCCATTTGCAATCTGGCTGGGCTTCAGCCCTGAAGCAAATTTCAGGTGGCTGTGGTCTAAACATTAACTCTGGTCTGGAGCGATTTGTATTACAAACCAAACAGACTTTAAATGGAATCCTAAAGTGCAGTCAGAGCTCAGTCTGGGAACCTGGCTTTGTGCTCCTGAGCCTGCAAACCTCCTCTTGCACTGCTCCTAGGGCAGTCCAAAAATGGGTCGTTACTCACAGAGAGGAAGTGCAGGTGTTACATTAAAGGACTGCAAAGGGAGCCATTTGGTACCAACAATATAGATTTATTACTCATAAATTTTTAAAATTTCCTTGTGTTTTGTGATTAAAAACACATCATACTTTGATTTCCTAACCACCTCCTGTGTTTTGCTTCCAAATTTTTGACAGCCAGTTAATTATGAAGTTTTCAACTTATTTGCCAAAGTCTACCGCACGCGCATGTGCTGCGTCGCAGCTAAAAGGATTCGGCCACAAATAAACCCCTTTTCCTCAGCTGCAGCAGCTATGACATGATGCATTCCTTAATTATTCACATCCTCCAACAATACAGAAGCATCATCTGTTATGCAGGAGGCTTCAGCTTCTATCCTCATAAAAAAAAACTCTAAAAAAACCCAAAGACCAAATTAAGCCTTAGTGCTTTGCTCAGACTGAAGACTTAAAGGAAAAACTACAGGAAGTGGAAAAGGCCTGCGATTTTATCCACACAGCTGGCATTTTGTAGACTGCTTTTAACAGGATGCAAGAAGTGATCAGGTAGACCTTTAAATGACTAGACCCAAGGAAAGGTTTGAATAACAAACTAGAGTTATAATTATGGCAAGAAATCAGCTCTTGTGCTTTTTTACAAGAAGAAAGCTGTTGATGGGATAAAGTTGGGCACATTGGATGAGTGGATGTCTAGGACTCAGGAATGCATCCTAATAATTATGATTGGTGCAGGTTTTGTACTGCAGGCCAAAACCAATGGGACTGTTCACATACTGGAAATCAGGCACGTGCTTCAATAGCTTCCTGAAACAGAGGCTGATGGCACAAAAGGACAAGCACATGCTGATACAAACTTCTGAACAACATTCTCCACTACATCACAGACAGAGATAGCATGAATTTACCAGCAGACCCAAGCTGTCATTGAGGTATTTTTTTCTGAAATAGGTTTATCTTACACAATAGTCAGTCTGTCTTTTAACAGAACAGCAAATATTTTCTTCAGAAAATTGGGAAGGCTATAATCCTTTTTGAAAGATCCTTTCCTCTTCCTAGCTCAGCTATAGCCATATGCTGGCTGCTTTTGGAGAACCACTCATTTTTTAAAGGTATCCTACAGCATTTAAGTAACTCTACATCTGAAAACAACTAACCTTGAAGGACTTTCCATAGCTGCATGAGGAATGCCTTAGAGAGATTGCTCCACAGACACTGCTTGTGGCCAAAGTCAATCGAAAAGGAGTTTGATTTCCTTCAAGACAGACACAGGAAAAATAAAGCCTGTGTTCTCTAGCAGTCCACACCATCAGCATGTAAGTAAATAAATAAATAAATGAACACACACATAAATAAATCCTATTTGAACTCCTTTGTTCCATTATCTTCCTCCTGTATGACACAGGTAGTGGCTGGCCTGCTCTTGTGGGCCTGGGACCAGAGCTTTCATCCAAAGCTTTGCTCCTTTGTGCCCTTGGAACAGTCCCATTTATTGGCTACCGGTTATTTGCCATTCCTTGCTCATTATTTCCTCTATGTCAGATGCCTACATTTGACCTTGCATAGCTGGGAATTCCTGCACGCTATAAAATGGGAACACATGCCATTATTTTTTCTATCCCAAAATACTAGCCAGCAGTAAAGTACTGCTTTGCAACATTTCAGAGTCATCAAACAAAGTCACAGGAGCTGCCCTTGTGTTTTCAAGACTTTCCATGTCTCCAGGCAAGTGAATGCCAGGGTGGAGAACAGCCTCTGCCTCCCAGCTCTGCAAACTCAGTAAGGGACATGCCTGTCACCTCTCCAGCCTGTCTTGGTGAAGAGCCCACAGACACAGACCTAACTCACTCCTGGGAAATCAGTGGGAAAGCTCAGGGCAGTGAAGCTGTACACACCTGAAAATCTTCCCATTCAACACACCAGAAACAGTCAATGCTGTTGAAATATCCAAGCAGGGCTTCTCCTCTGCTTGAGAAAATATTCTACAACAGAGGAACATTTCTGCTCAGTCTCATGAACTACCTCTGGTAAGAACTGCCTGGAGGCTGTGGCCCAGAAGGAGTTTAGATTTTCCATAAAGCAGAGAGGAGAAAAAAAGCTGACTGTTCTATGCCCTTGTTTCTGTGCCCCAGTGGTGAAGGTTTGCTGAGGCAGCCAGGCTGAATGCCCTGGCTCTGTAGGGCAGCTGACACTCGGGGCTTTTGGAAAGGCCTCATGGAGGAGGTCAGACCTTCTGGAAAATGCCAGTGTCCAGCAGAGCTGGGGAACATGGCACCATGGAAAACAAAGGTACAAGGACATTTCCACAGCTGTGCCCCCAGCAAGGGCCTGGCACAACACAGCTCTGCACTTCCACAAAGACCTTGGCCTGGTTATGTTTTCGACCTCCTCTAAGAGCCTGAAGCCTTTCTGGCCTCTGCTCTAAGCAAAAATTGTTTCAGAAGAAGGAAACAGAATTCAAAGTGGTGTTGTCACATCAACATATGTCAATCATACCCCTTTTCACCGTTCACATGGCCCCTGTGGTTACTGGAACCAGAACATTCATCACTTCCATACTGAATCCCAGCACCAAGGAGCTGTGCATGCAGTGGAAACATTTCTGTGCAGCTTGCCCGGTGAGTCTGCTTCAGCCTGACTCTGCTTTTGTACAACCAAGGTGTACAGTGATATTGAGAGGCACAACACCACTTTTTTTCTCCCCCCCTGTGGCTTCTGTGCTACAATTAATCTAATTTCTAGTGACCTGGCAAGAGAATGCTTTCCATGTAATTTGGCAACGACAGGTCGATGCGAAGCATTAGCTTCTACATGCCAAGAACCGGATTTTCCCAGCATGGCTCCAGGTGCTAACAACAGGATGCAACGCGACCACCAACACCAAAGGCTCAGCAGTGAGGAGGTGTATTTTTAAACCATGGAAATAACAAGTTAAAGTAGGGCTTTGTTCTAGATTATTCCAGCTGGTTTAGGTCTTGGCATTGCAGCTAATCGCTAGACCCATGCTGATTTTGCTATAATTTAAAATGTTTTATAATTATTTCATAATCCATTATCCAAGTACAATTATTTTTAGCTTTGTCCTGGGTATGGAAGAGGACAAGTTTCAGTCAGAGGCCCCAGCTGCAACAAAAGAGCCGGGGTACCAGGCACAGGGCAAGATACAGCCCTTTTCTCCAGCACCATGCAGGGAAATTGCCTCTGTGCCCTCCACTTATAAAACATCATAAACTTTTTACCTGAGTACAAACTGAAAAAAAATCTCAGCCCTGACTTTCAGTTTAGTTCTTTTGCTTGATGAATTAAAGTATAAATAATATTTGAACACATTCCCTAAATGTCTAATTCTTTATTCCTGGGACATGCACTTGAGAGGTTGTGTTTTATAGTCATGGCTGAATATAATAGACTCCAAAATTAATTTCTTCTACAGCTGTGCAAAGCTTAGGGATTTCAGGTCACAGCAGACAGTACAAATATTTCCTTCAGGTTCAATCCTTTGTGCTTTTGAATCCCCAATTTCTCTTCACATTCCAGGTTCAACCAAATACTGAAACTAAGAACAAGCACTTGATCACACAGAAATAAAACTGGTAAAGTTGAATTTTTGCATTGTTTACCTTCACGACCAGTAAAAGAAAGCTCCAGGTTCACCTAAATATGTCTGAGCAACTTAGCAAAGCAGTTTAGTGGTCAGGACCAACTTGAGTATTTGGACAAGTTTTACAGTTTGGATTCCACTGTGATAATTATTACAAAACTCTTGTGTTATTTTTTTTTCCTCAGACTTGAAGAGAAGAACTCAACTTTTTCACTTCCCAGCCACCAAAAAGAGCTGAGCTGAGGCAGGCTGTCAGTTATGGCAATGACTTACAATGGGGATGTCCACTGAGGCAAAGGAATAATCCAGTCCCAGAGGTTTTCCCAGAATCTCCCTCTGCCACAGTGACAGCACCAGTTTCAGCAGAGCATCAGCACTTCCCGTGGTCCAGCATAAATTCCACTGTCATTGAGCATTCCAATTTATTGTCAATATTACTTACCTTTGACCATTTTTGCTAAATAAAACTTGCTTTTAGGGAGGAAAAGGAAAAATGAAAACCAGTTATGGACATAAAAGACTCCTTAAGTTCTTCTCCTACCCCCTCCATTTTCCTTGCACCCTCACACTCCTTTCCAGCCACATAATATATCCTAAGTATTATACAGGTGTCTGCTTAGATCTGCTCAGAATTTCCAACTGACAGGTCTTATATTCCAGCTGGAAAATCCTTCGGGTCTCAGCCATTTTTTCAAGAAAAACAAAAACCCTATTGGGAAATTAAAATAAAATCCTGTAGGTTATGATCAGCTGGCTGTTCAGTGGAAAGACATAAAAGCCTGAACAGGCATGGAGCACTGGAAAGAGATAACACTAGAGCCATTCAGCTGCTAACAGGCTTCAGGGGAGCTCCGCAGTCTGCCCCAATCCTCTCCATAACTACAGCTCAAGTTGCCTCTTATTAAAGGCTTTGACTGGCTGTCCCTGAGATTTGGCCATAGATTTTATTGGTTTGCCATCCATGAAACTGATGGAAACTCTGCTTTTAAAGTGCTCTGCAACAGCACACAAAGCTCTGCAAAGATATGCATGGAAGCACTTCCAAAGTGGGCACCAAGGCTGGAGGAGGTAGGTACAGCTTCAGCCTCCACCTGGCCCACAGGGCTTCGTGAAGAATCCAGACAGCTACAGAACAGCCTCAATCACTGACAGCAGGAGACACTGCAAATGAGGCACAGGGAGAGTTTAGATGAGCAAAGGAAAAGGGTTCAGCTTGGCAAGGAAGAGTAGCCACACAGAGCTGGTATTACTGCCCTGAAATCCTCCATGTTGTCTTCATGATCACAGAATGTTCAAGTTTGAAGGTACCTGTGGAGATCACCCAGTCCAACCCCCCTTGCAAGGCAGGGACACCTGGAGCAGGTGACACAGGAATGTGTCCAGGTGGGTTTGGGATGTCTCCAGAGAGGGAGACTCCACAGCCTCTCTGGGCAGCTGTTCCAGGGCTCTGCCATCATCAATGTAAAGAAGTTCTTCCTCACATTGAGGTGAACCTTCTTGTGTTTCAGTTGATGGCCATCACCCCTCATCCTGTCACTGGGCACCGCTGAAAGGAGTCTGGCACCTTCCTTGGCACCTCTCTGAGATATTTATACGGATTCATGTGATCCCCTCTCAGTCTTCTCTTCTCCAGACTAAACAAACCCAGTGTCTCCTCATAAGAGAGATGCTCCAGACTCCTTTTTGACCCTACGGTGAATCCTCTCCAGAAGCTCCTTGTCTTTCTTGGATGTGCCCTATCCAAATCCCCAGTTTGCGCTCTTACTTTGATTCCAAAGGTATTTCCTGATCAATTCTTTTCCACAAAGGCCCTCCACAGAGCATACACTTTCCATAATACTACAACTGGTTTATTTAGGGTTATGCCCCCCCAAATTTTAAGCAGCATGACTATGTTGGTATTCTGCAGTGTGGACAACTCTCTGGGCAAAGGGATCTTCCCTCCCCACAGGAAGCAGCTATTTCTGAAATATATTCCACTTTCAGGTGGAATAAATGACCCTGGATTGAGAGGGTGTCTGTTATCTGTAGCAAAAGAAGAGTACAGGATTTGTGTATGAATGACACTTGCCATTTTACACTCTTCTTGTCAAAAACAAGAAAATGGTTTGTTTGTTGTGTTGTTTTCTGGGAGGGTTTTTAATGTATATTTAATTCATTTCAGTCCTTCAATTAAAGACTGCAAATTCTTTCAAAGAACTGAACTTGGTAGGTTTTACAGCATGTTGTCATTTGGGCAACAGATCTAGGGTTTTGGATATTTACCGGATTATGAAGAATTAAAATCTGCCTCAGTGTTGGAGCCACCCTGTCACAGACACCAAAAATGTGACCAGCATGGCAAGAGAGGTGTATGGAAGAAAAGTGCATGTGGTGTGTGGATTTAAAAGGTTTTGGCACCACTTTCAAGGTCTGTGACAAATTTATAAAATTAGTTTTATTACCCACATTTATGGTATTGCTGAGTGAGCTACTGATTTATTTAGGTGCTCTCCAAAAAATTTCAAAAGTAAGTTCAGCTATGAAATACAATAATACCTCAATAAATTAATTACTTGTGTCAGAAATGGGGGAGGGAGCAAGGAAGCTGTCATGGGACTGGGGCTGATATTTAAAAAAGATTAATTGCTACAAAACACTACCAAATGGAAAAGAAACCCTTAATTCATCTGGGAACTGGGCACATGAAATCTTGTGAAATGAGCACCATGACCTAAAAATTAAGAAACCCAAACAATAGCAATAATAATTATTCTTTGATTTTAGGTGAACACTGGTAGAATAGGACGCAAGAACTGCAGCACAGAGACTCTCAGAACTCTTGATTCACAAGACCACCCTGATGCCCAAGCAGAAGTTCCAAAAGGCTGATAAATCAGGACACCTCTCTGGGCTACTGACGCCATTTCAATAAGCATTATGGATCTGGTTTGGGGTTTTGGGTAGGGAAGTTACACAGAACTGAGCTCTTCATGGACCACTTGCCTTCAGATGAGACTTCTTGGCCAGCTCTATTTTCTAGTGTGGACCTGGTAAACATGAGAGGAGAGACAAAAAAAATTGCATCCTGTTCAGAGGTGTGGAATGAAGGAATAAGGGAGGTCTGTAAATAAATTAAGCACATAAAGTTATTTAAGTGCTGTAAGAAGGACATAAGACTTCTTCATGGGTTTTCAGGAGTGTTTAGGTTCTTAAATCCTTTAGATTTGCATGAGAGCTGGGACTCAAAATCACTTCTGAGGTGTCCACAGAGTGACATGTGCTTTACAAAAGCTCTGGTTTGCAGTGATTGCCTAAGTCATACCAGGAATGAATCCAGCTTTCTCAAAGTCCAGCATAATACTTAAAACCAGTTTACTTATTGCTAAGCCTGCATTCCTCCTTCCTTCCTTGAATTCAGCATGGAAACATTTCAAGACCCTGAAACTCTTTGCAGCTTCCTGCTGGAAACTCCCACACTCCTGATGCTTCCTGCTTCAACACCAGCAAAGGGAATGTCAAGTGTTAGCCCACATCAGGACTGGGACATGAACTTTTTAGTCCCATTAAACCCAGATAAAGTTCTTATTATCCTGCTTCAACCCACTGAAACTTCTCCTTGACCTGTGCTGGTGCCAGGATTTCACAATTTCAGTTTTACCCCCCCAGAAAAGGCTATATCTCCAATATTTATTATTTATTTTAAGCAGGCAGTAGAACAGCAGCAGCCACTACAAAGTTGGACATTTCACAGCCCACGGAAGGGGTCTGGCAGTAGCAGCTGGTGTTAACTGCAGAATTGCAGAGGGGCTACTTAACAGGAGCTACTTAGCCTGGCACTTCATGCATAGAGCTATTTCTGCCACAGACACTGGAAAAATGTATTTGCCAACTAAAATAATCCAGGCAGGTCCCTTATGCCCAAGCAGAGCTAAGGAAAACAGCATCTAACGTCTTCCACAGAGAATCACAAAACCAGAAAATTATCCTGACATCTGGGATACTCAGGGTGAAATTCCCACCCTGTGGAAGTGAACACCAAAATGCCCATTGAGTCAAAAAGGGCCAGGATTCCATTTTCAGATTCCACAAATAGTCTTAGACTCCTTTGGCTCAAGATGAAGGACCGGGACGGCCAAGCAAGCAGCACAATCCGTTCCTGAGTAAGAAGTATAGGCCAAATTCAACAATGCTGAAAGCCCTGCAAGCCTCACTTACATCAGGCCTGGACCAAACCCAACGCCTTGTCTTGTTCTGCAGCGTTAAGCAACAGCTGCTCTTGGATTTGGGATCCTTATTCACAGTGCTGCTACCGCAAATCCGGAGCAGGAAGCACAATCTTCCTAGATGGCTCCTGTTACAGGGGCAAAGAGTCACTGGGATGCCACTCAAGAGGGCATTTTGGGCTTGGAAGACAAGGAAACTGCCCAGAAAACTTGGACTATGCAAAAATCTTGCTCAAGATATTACTTTTCCATGAATGAGTGCCAGAAGGTTTCATGTGGAAGCCGTGTTTTCTCCTGGGAATTGAAAATATTGCCTCTGCTGTCATCATTCTCTGGTGGTCCGCTTAATGAGGTGCTTCTGCCGATGGCATCCCAAAGTGAGCCATTCCCATGGTGCTGAGCCGTGGTCTGGGTCACGGATCCTCAGGGCGCTGACTCACCTCCTGTGCCACTGTCACTCTGTGTGGCACCACCCTTGTCATGCACATGCCTGAGTGTCCCTTTCTGAGCAGTCTCCACTGGCATGTGTCCAACAGGGCTCCACACACCGAGCACCCAAGAATGAGCAACAGTCCACGGCTGTTTTATCTTCCCGGCATCCTAAAGCACAGGAAAGCCTGCTCCACACCAAAGCTGCTTCAGGAGATAGAATTCAGTCAATCCTGCCAACACATCCACCAACATTATAGGGGAATCTCCAGGAACCCCACAAGTAAAATTCTGCAGCTGGAGAATCCTGGAATCTGCTCAGTTCAATGTGCACCTGGCCTAAAACAACCAAATCTATGGGGTTACTTCAGATTTTGTGGGTATGGCTGGGTGTAGACTTTCACTTGACCTCCCTAATGCAACTAGAAGTGAAGCAGAAATAGTCTTGGCCATACCAGAGGTCAAATGTAAGCTGGATACCATAAAACTACATTAGAGTGTCAGATACAGCTAAAATTATAGCAGATGAAGAAAAGGTTGGGAAGAATTAGATATAAAAGTGAATGAAATGACCAGGAAAGTTTTCTGAAGTCTTCCTCTTGGAAAATGACTATTATTTAAATTCTTGGGTAGTATTTATTCTGCAGAGCAGTGCACAGAAGCAATGGGCTCAGATAAAAATAATCAGGCACATTTTGATTACATTTAGATAACATAATACTCCAGAAATAACTCTCACATTAACAGAAAACCTCCTGGCTCTGGTGGTGTTATTTATCCTACATCACAGAAAAGATGGTGAAGATTTTTTCTAATATGAGATAAAAGGAAAAGATAAAAATATTTGGCTTTTTCTGCCTTTTACTTAGGGATCAGCCAAGATTATTGTGTGCTGGACAAAGGGATGCCAGCACTGATGCTTACTACATTGATATTTTTCCATAATACTTGGAATGTCAACAAGAAGGATAGTCTTGTGAAATGTAACTTTATTTCCCAGCTTGGCAGCAGCATCCCTGTGTCAGACATGGACTGTCCTCCCCATTCTGCTTCCATCCCAAGGCTCTGATTAATGGTCCTGTTCTCTCTCTAGGATCCATTTTAACTGCACGTTTGGGAGGTGGGGCTGGATGTCACCGAGTACACTATGGGAGCCTCATTTTCAGACAAAGCTTTTGACTATTGCTGGAAAATGAGTCACAAACAGGCACAAAGGAAAACGTTAGAGGCATCCCAAATTTGGCTAAACAAGCCCAGCTTTGTTTCTAAAAACCAGGAATGTGTGTTCTCCTTTGGAAGCGGCAACAAGGTGCAGTGTGGTCAGGTTGGTATCACAAAGAGCACCCACAGATTTAGGTATCTTTCAAAATGATCTGCTGATGTTAAGGAGGAGAAACACAATGAACTGCTCAGCTGAGACAGCTTTGCAGAGACCAGCCATGCCTGATTCCCCAGCACCTTTACTACCCACACTGACCACAACATCATGACAAAATAGCCCAGCAAAGCTCAAATCCAGGCCATTGCAAGGGATGGGAGAGCAAAGTCCAGGAAGGTCTTTCCTTTCCTTAATAACTACCCTTACCTGTGACAGTTGCCCGAACAAATAGTTCCAGAGATCCCTTTCTGTCCCTTTGGACTTGTCACCGCAGCTGTTAGACTTCCTTGAACAGTCTCTGTCAATCAGCCACTCCATGAACATCCCCATCAATGACATCCAGCTCCTCCCATGCTCCACAGGGCCTTACCAAAGATGTTCCAATGCTCCCAGGAGGTCTGGAGAGCACCACACATCAGTACAAGCCTGAGGCCATGCAGGAAGCTCTGCCTGGAGCCTCTCAGCTGGCTTTGAGGTTTTGTTGTGCTTCAGATAAGCATTCAACCATTCAGGTGCTTATAATAATCAGCACTGAACCTCCAAAACTTGTTGAGGTTCACCCATCTCTACACATGACCATCTATACACAGTGCACAGAAACCTGCCAACGTTAGCAGGGAGCACACAGGACCTGGCTTGCTGCAAACATTGGTTAACACTTCCTTTCTTAACCACCGAGGAAACCAACTCTTCAGGAAAAAAATCCTCTTTGTAATAATTAATTCACGCAGTCTTGCAATATTGTTGCTCGTGTTCTAATAAAACCCTTTTATTTTATCTTAACTAACAGAGCTAAACTATAAACTCCAGCTACCTGTACCCTCAAAGAGAAATGTTCAGAAAGTCAATAGTTAAAGAAAATTAGCATATGCTCTTATTGCTAATTTTAACAACAACAAAAAAAGGAAAAAACCCAAAACCAAGCAGAATTTTTAAAAATACATTAAGCTTAATTTCAAAATATATTGTCTGCTAAACACATTTATTTCTGTTCCTACCAACTGGTCTCATGAAGATAAATCACACAGGCCTTTCTAGTTACCCTGGAAAAGAAACCCAATACAAAACACTTCAGAATCTGTGGGTGGCTTCTCACCAGTGAGGGAGAGACATCAGTGCTCACAGACCAGGAATAGTTGCCCTCTTGCAAGCGTGGTGGGTTCTGTTTTTCCAGCCTCAGCCTTTGGGTCTGAGAGGTACCAAGGATTTTCCATCCTGACTTTTGATTCAAATCAAGTCCAGGTGGTACCACTCAGAGTCAGCATTATGTGGGGACTTTTCTGTGGCTAGTAGAGCTAAAAAGGTTTTGAGGTTAGGAGAGGTCAATCTGATATCCCAAACAAGAGGAGCTCACCCCACCATTCCTGCACCAAACCCCTGCCAGACAGCCGAGCCACAGAAGAGCTCTGAAAAACACATCCAGTCTTGTCTGAAAGACCATCAGGGAAGCTGGACTAGACAGAGGCAGATTACCAGATCCAGTAAACTACATTTGCACGGTCTGATATCAATATTACAAAACAGCTCTGCTGTGCAGGTCAGGGTCTTCTTGACTTCCTAAGATTCAAGTGTACATAAAGGAGACCAAAGAAAATATTAGAATAAGTTGTTGAGCCTGTTTCTAAAAACCAGAAATAAATCCCAGTTTCTTAAAGTATGTATGCTTCAATTCTATTTCCCTATGTTTTTTTTCCTTTTCTTAGCTAAAGAAATTCCGTTCTTATCATTTCCCACTTTTTCAGCTCTATTTTTCAGGCACTTTTTACTTTATGTCAAACAGCTCTGAGGTTTTGGACAGTCTGACAGTGCTGAAAGATACAAAATTTCTTTTGTGCCTTGAATTTGCCTCTTTTGCTTTTGCAAAATTTGGTGAGCTTTGAAAATTACAGAATGATAAAAGGAAAAATGAGTTGTGATACCACCTTCCATATGGAAACAGGAATATCAGAGTCACCTAAACAGACACAGGCATTTACAATACCAAGGTTTCTTCCCTTCAGCATAACCAAAATCCATCAGGAAAGGGGAAGAAGTGATTATTTCCTTTCCCTTTTGTAAGCATCCTACTTAGCTCAAGCTTTTGCAAACCACGGAATATTGCACTGATCTATTCACAAATGGTTTCAGAAGTCACAGAGATGACCACGAAAACCAGACAGATTCCTTCCCTGGATGCTGTGTTCCAACGGCCCAGATAAATAAAGGAAATCCAATCCAGTTATTATAGTAATGACTGTAGGCAGGGAACCAGAAAACTCTGATAGGGCAGTGGTTGACCCAAGGTGTCCCCAGAAGCATCAGCTTCTGTGGCTCTGTGCCATGAATCCTGAGATGAGAAGCTGTAGATTCTGCAGTCTGAGCACCCAAACTGCCCAGCTCACAGATGTGCTCACTACTAACTCAAACATTCACCTTTAAAATCTGCCCTCAGGCACATCCTACCGAAAAAGCACTCTTCCAAGACTTCATTCTTCTTTTCCACATAAGATCCACCTCCAATCTTTTTAATCTTTTCGACCCTCTCCCATCTCTGGGGTCTGTACCCTCAAATCTGGTGCTCAAGCAGGTGCTGAACTTTCAAGGCAAAGATCATCTTTCTGAAGTCATCCATCCAATCTTCAACATTTAAACAAAGAAATTTAAGCACATTCTAAGTACCACGTGAAACCATAGCCTGAGAGGTAAGACACACCTCCAGCCACAGTTCCCTTTAGCTGCAGTCATGTGGCTACAAATGGGAGTGCACCAGATCATCCTCCTCAGTTATTTCACTATTAGTAGACTATTCCACTGTGCACAGAGATGTAATTCCATCATAATCTATATTCTCACAGAAACAGATGCCTCCAATTAAGGAGATTCAGGATATTTACTTATCAAAAAACAATTATAAACTTACTTTTGGCATGAAGCATTTCCCTCCTTATCATAGCAGATTTAAGAACATATTTGATTTTCAGCATATGCACAGTCCTCATGATACAACTGCTTAAATCAATACATTTGCTTAAATGTGTTTATAAATTAATATAAGGATAAAAATTCATTCTGAGTGGAAACTTGGCAGAGACAATTGTTGGCGGTTAGGATTTTTCCTTTTTTTTCTTTCTCTCATGGAATTTTGTCCCATCTGTTGCTAAGAGATGATAACGCCTGGTAAGTAAGAGAGACACAGGGAATGGCCAAGGCATGGGAAGGGTGCAGCTGGTCCTCTCTTACCTTGGGGCATTTTCTCTTTGGAATGGCAGACACCGGACATTTTGCCTGGGTGGTGAGGGGAGGGTTCGGCTCCTCTCGCTCTCTTGCTGTCGGCACTGGAGGAGAACAGTTGAGCTGTTGCTTACGGCAGGGAGAATTTACTGCCACCACCAGAACCCGGCCCTGTCCTGCTTCTTCCTTACTGTGAGTGAGTGAGGCTCTGCTTGTAGGAGTGGCCAACACACTGGGACCTTATTAACACCTGACCACACTGGAAAGGAGCCTCACCATCTGCTGGGTGCCTCAGGGGAAAATCCAGGACCCCGAGTCCCTTGGCTCTCCCAGAGAGCGTCTCCCGGCCCTGTTTGGGAGCTGGGCTGCTGCTGCCCAGCCCCGCCATTCCTCTGCCACTTCTGGGGTGGGGGGAGGTTTTTGCTACACTCTAACCCCACACCCCCTGCCTGCTGGGACACCCCCAGTGCTCCCGCTACAGCTACAGAGTTTCTGCTACATTTCCTTTGCCGCTGTGGGGTCTGCTGACCCCGGCCATTCCAGCAGCTCCCCTCCCTGCCCAGCCTGCCCGCCATTGCCGCCTGAGGGGGACGCGGCTGAGCTCGCGGCACAGCGCCCCCTGCAGGCCCGGGGGAATCAGCGCACCCGCCCTGCCCGGCCGGGAGCCAGCAGCGCCCCCCGGCGGCCGTGAGCGGAACTGCACCGCCGGGGAAAGAGCCTGGGCCGGGCGAGGCTGGGACTGGGCTCTGCTCTGCTGCTGCCGGGGGGGTGCTGTGTCTGTTTGCCCTGTCATACACCAGGAAAGAACTGCTACTCCTTTTCCCATACCTTTGCCTGACAGCCTCTTTAATTTCAAAGTTATAATAACTAGGAGGGAAGGGGGCCATATTTTTCCATTCCAAGGGAAGTTCCCGCCTTCCTTGAGAGACACAAGTTTCAAACCAAGACAACGATATAAACCTGGAAAACAATTTTTGAACATATTTTGAAAAACTTAGTTCAGCAATATTTGACTTTTCTAGAGCATATAAAGACTTAATTAGGAGGCTTTTTCTGCTTTTGGTTGTGCTGTGATTTCAAATCAGCTTTGTTTCCTCAAATCTGAATTTGCTCAGTGATTAATTGAAGATTAAGAGTTTTCCAAGGTTGAAATAAAGTTTTAAAAATAAGCACACAAACAGATCACCCTTACAGCATCTCTGGGCTTTTGGTGAAACCAAAGCAGCTTGTGACAGAGATACTAGAGGTCCTGACTCATTATACATCCACGTATTTATGTTCGTCAGGACAAAATCACAGTCCAGAGCACCCTTGGAGTTGCTCCAAACAGGGATCACCAAACTTGAGAGAAGGCCTGGCTCAGCAGTGTGAGGTGCAAGAGGCATGAGACTAAAGGCATGAAAACTGCAGGAGAGCATATCCCAGCTGAGATCCCGCTTATCTGACACGATCTTTCCTTGGGTGATATGTTGACTTTTGTTGGCTGCCTCTGCTATTCGTTGAACTCTTGCTCGTCAGTGACTATCAGCGTTTAACAGAACTCATTAAACTTCCGAAGACATTTGAGAGCAATGTAATTGATTCTGAAGGAATCACCATCCATGGTGGAAACGCTGGAGCCGGAAAGCAGCTCCCCTTGGACACAGCTCAGAGATCAGGCTGAGTCAGCACTTCTCTTGCGCTCCTGAAGACTTCCTCTACCTTCAGGCACTAATTTGTCTGAAGACTTTTGTAAGGCTTTTGCTAAAGAGAACCAGAAAGCCTATGAAAATGTGCATTACTGGTAACACTTTCCATCTGTTGCCAGGGAGGCAACGGGCAGGGAATGGTGTGTTTGGAAACACCTCAAACTAAAGCGCTGGGGCTGTCAGGTCTGTCCGGGGTTTTTACAAGTGCAGCTGTCAGTGACTTCACTGAGGGGCACAGTTTAAACTGTCCCTCAGAAAATATTATTTCCTTGCTTTTTATCTTACACTTGGCTTTCAGGGGTTCAAGCAAGAGTTTCCACAGAAAATGTCTGTGACAAATGCATAAGCAATGCTGTAGGTGCAATATTCCCACCTGTTCCTTAGAGGAGCATCATGGTACAGTGCTGGATGTAAGAACTGCTTTGGGTTGGTTGTTTTTGGGGTTTTTTTCAAGTGTGATTGGTTGATTTCTGTGGGGGTTTTGTTTAGTCTTTTGTTTATTTGAGGATTTTTGTTTGTTTGGGGAGTTTTTTTGTTGGTTTTTTTTGGTTTTTTTAACAGTGATTCACCAGCCTCTCCTCTCATTCACAGCACCATCCAGATGGAATAACTTTTAAAATCAGCCAAATCGTCATCTTGGGGAGAAAAAAAGGCCAAACTCCCAAAATAACCAAAAATATAGCATTTAAAAAAACCCAAATCCAACAATCTCAACCAACCAAGAAAAAAAACCCACCAAGCAAAACAATGTCAATGGCACTGTTCATTTTAGTATGGAGATGTCATTCCATCTCTATTTTTATCCTGTTAGAGCTGATTGAACTTTTCTAAATTTTGAAATTTCACCTTATTTTTTGATTCTGGCAATCAAGGAGTGTTTCCAAAAGACCTTCAGGGAAAACATAAGCACTCAGTAGCAATAACTCATGGAGCTGAGACTTCATTCCAGAAGCAGGCAAATCAAGGACAACAGAGGTATTCCTGTAGTTCCTGAACTTAAAAGATGTATTTTGCTCTAATTGATCTGCGCTTTATTGGTGATATAATCTTATTTTTATTCCCTATTAGACCTTTTCCCAAGGTTTAAAAATACATTTATTGTTGTAAATTTTCAGCCACTATTGAATATCCACAGCAGAGAAATGAGCCAGCCACTAGTCCCAATTCAGTGCTCTGTTTCAAATTCACAAGTTTTTATCTTAACTGGCTGACTATTCAAGCTACATTCTTAACCTTTGCTGACAACAAATGAGGGAAATCATATGGCTTTAATACCTAAGGAGCTGTTCAAAAGAAAGCTAACACACACAGTCTTCCACCCAAAAGATAAGGAACTGCAGAAAGTCAAAGCTACACCACATCTTGCAGTAGCTGTACCTTAAACTAAAGCCATTTATAAGGCCAAACTATGCTTGAAACATAAGTTTCAGAAATATATTCTGTTTCTATATCATAATATTTTGGCCAGTCTTTACGAGTCAGAAACGATGGGAGGAACTAGCTTAAACAAAGCAATATTTTTACTAGGAGCCAGCCCTCCGGCTGCTACACAAGGCAAAGATACAACACTATGCTTCACAAAGTTAATTCAGTTTGATGCTCAGTACAGACAAGATTTTCTTTTCTGCTTGGGGAGATCGACACAGCATGAGCCACTGATTCTGTTTTACACTTGTAGTTGAAACACTGAAGGTCTTTAATGCAGCAGTGAAGAACAAATCACGAAGGAAAGGCAGCTGACCTTGGAAAGGAGATATTTAGAGAAAAGAAACTTAAAGTTGTCTGTGCTAATAGCCAGGATTGGCAAGAATCTGAGTCCATGAAAGATTTGTTTAAAAGTGGTTTGGGTTGAATTTTTTTTTTCTGGATTTGTAAAATCAGTGAGCAAAAGGAACAACAGACTAGAGAAGACAATCTCCTGTAAACTTCAAACAGCCAAGAGCGGACTCAAACTGAGGAGAAGCCTCAAAAGTTTATCCTACATCCCCCCCAAAATAGAAGCTCCCTAGCATAATGGGGGAAATTCCAAGGTTTTCAGTACAAATTCCCACAAACCCATGCAAAAGACAGATAGACACTGGGAAGTTTGCTTAAGAGCAGCAGGAACATTAGCATATGTGTGTCACTCACCTAACATCCCTTCAGCTATAACCTTCAGCCATAAACTTCAGCTGCAGCCACTCTCTCATGCTTCAAAGAGAAGGGAAAGGTCTCCAACCCATCCACAAATAAACCAACAAATTTACTGTGATCAAACACAGCAAAAATGATAAGCCATGTTGTTCATATTAAGGGAAAAAAAATCCTCATTGGTTCTTGTGAGCTTCCTTTGCTTCATTGCATTTTGGCTTCCCCAGCCACCAGGTAAGTACAAACAACCTCTAGTGCAGGCTGGAGCAGTGGAAGAGCCAGGGAAAGTCAGGGAGAGTGTTCATTTGAGATTCACGCCAGCACAGAAAAGTATTTACAGTGAGCACAGGGCCTGAATCATTATGCACCATGGACACTCTTGCAAAGAGTTCACTGCAGCATCTCCTGAACAGTACTTGCTCTGGGAATATTTACAGCACAGGAAAGTGGATCAATAGATCTATAAGATTGGTCTATGTAAGGATCTCCATGAAAGAAAGCTAAGGGGTTTACTACATTTCCTGTGGAAGATTCCCAGTTCCTAGAACTGCTTGGTTGTTGAATACAACTTCTAGTACTAAGCAGTACTCTAAGGCCCCACTTGAGGACAGCCAGGCTTCTCCAGGTCACAGTCATCCCCCTCATCTACACCTTCTGAATGGCTGGTCTCTGCTTTTATTTCAAGTCTCCTCTATTTCTCCTCTCTCTCTCTGTGCAGTCACCAGGCCACTTTGAACTTTGGAATCAGACTGAGTACATTAGGTAATCAACAGATACAAAATTCAATTTCTCCCACCCTTGTTATCCTCCTTCACTTCTCCTAGAGTTTTTCTACTCCCTTTCTCCTCCTACCCCTTCTATCTCCCCACATTTGCTTTTAGGCCTATGAAGGAGGAAGGAGAGATGGAAAAGCAGAGGGGCAAGGTCAGCAAAGCTGGGCTCAGCCTTGGCAATTTGCTGCTGTATGAACTTGTTGCTATTCCCTCGCTGCCGAGCTGGTGCTTTGAGCTTGAAAGGCCGCACAGTGCCATTGTCCCCCTGCCAATGCTCTTTCCCCACCAGGCCAGTCCTCATTAATGAAGCCCAGCTGGACTCCACTGACCTTGAAGCAGGTACCCCAGGGCTGGCAGCAGCTCCTCATTAGACATCAGCCTTGCTCAGCCCACTGGAGGGTGAAGGCAGCCACCAAAGGCTGGCAGGGCCAGCATGTACAGGCTGCTAGGGCAAGGAAAAGACAGCAGAGGCGGGTGGCATTTCCCCCTTGTCACATTCCTTATCCTGCTTCCCCCAAACATTTGGACTTGACACAGAAAAGGAGCTACAAGCACCTGCAGCAGATGATTCAGCTTCAATAGAGGAAGTGTATATGGTAGTGAAGGAAACTAATCACGGTGGCTCTAGGAAAACAAATAAGCGCTGAACAGGTGCCAGCAGTGACTTGGCACTTCCAGTCAACCTTACAGTTCATTTCCAGTGCAAGGTGGGAGGTGAATACAAGAAAGTTTTTTCCTGTTCTACATGTGTCACCCTGCAGAGGTCTTGGAAATGACAAAGTACAGAGAAGAAAGGAAGCAGCTGAAGCAGCTCAGAGTGAGAGGATGACTGAGGTTATCCTTTGGGATCTTGCAGGGACAGCATACCCAAAGCCACATCTCTGGGCACTGTATCATTCCCAGCTCCAGATGCAACACCAGCTGCAGAGGGAGGTGAGCAGGGAGCAGGTGATTATTTTGGATACACGAAAACATCTTCACACTGACTGTGGAGAGCCCTGAACCCAAAACCTTCTTCAAAAGTCAATAACAAGTTAGTTAATAATGCTCCAGAGGTTTGCAGTGGGTAAAACAACACAAATGGTGAGAAGACCAACGTTTATCAGTAGACCAATGTCATGAAGAAGACTGAAGAGGGATGCTGGCTTAAAATCATGTAACTTTGAAATAAAGAAAATAAAAGCAAAAATATGAGCTGCACTAATGACCATGGATCTAGAATACAAATTGCAACAGGCTACTGCTGTTTATAATGTTGGCCTTGCTTTTTTTTTTTTTTTTAATAAATCCACTGTGAAGGACAGACTTACCACCTACTGCCTCATCCACCAGACTAAGGACTGAAGCTATTTTTGGCATTCGTTATGGTCCAGGTGGCCCATCTGGCCTGATTCACTTGGCCAGTTTTCCTTTCCATCTGGGAATTTTGACCCTCGTGCTTTCCAACTAATTGTATCACATTATCTCCTTTTTGTTCCCCACTTCCCTCGCTGCAAAAGGTTGCAAAAATCTCATGCGCTGTGTTAGAAAGTCTCAATTAACCTCTAACCTTGCTTCAGTGCATGCGGCTTGGGTTACTTCTCACACCCAACCGTGGGCCCATTAACACGTTGTCGTAAAACAAAAACTGTTTTGACGGGCTGTAATTGCTGCTAAGTGATGCCGAACAAAGGCGCTCTTGTCCCGGGACGGCCGGGGCTGAGCCCCGCTCCCAGCCCAGCTCCCCCGGCCCGGGGCTCAGCCCCCCCGGATGTCTTTAAGCGCCTGAGCGAAGGCGCTCCCCACCGCTATGAGCTGATGGAGGGGCCGCAAGACACCCCGCAAACCCGGCACTGCCCCCGCAAGACCCGCAGGAAGATTTGGGGGGAGTGGGTTTTACCCCCCTTCCCCCTCCTGCCGCAAATATAATTAGTTTATGTTAGCTGGAAAAGGTCGGGGGTGACCGAAGGGCAGGGCCCTTTTTGTTTTTAGGCAAGATAGTGGAATAATTGCTTGACGCTCAGATCTGCAGGTGCTTTATGAAGCTCATTTGGTGCTGGCAGCCCGCAGTGAAAGCTGATTTCCCTGGAAAACGCCGGATTCCATGTGACAGGGTTTATTTGCTGTGGCAGGAGTGATTGTCCATTCATGCCATTCATCATTACGGTACCTGTTACAGTCAACACTTCCTTGAGCCGCCAGTCCTTTTAACACTTGCTGTCCTTCTTCCCAAGGCTGCATATCGGCAGCTGAGGCATGCAATTGCCTCCACATGCAATTCCAAAGGACACAAGGATGCCATGGGAGTCTGTGCCTTCCAACTCCTCTGCTGTCCCACCAGGACACCAAGAAAGCCCTCACGGACAGTGACAGAGGCACAGTCCCCTGTAGGGACTGACGTTCTGGAACAACCCCTCCCCAGGCAAACTGTGTCCCCTGGCACCCCGTGACAATCTTTCCTGAGTGAAGCAGGTATTTCAGGCCCAGGCCAGTTCTCAGTCAAGCTGCAGGAATGGTAGTGTCCATCCTGCCAGGTGTGCTCACTCAGAGAGCTGTAAATACACACAGTTTGCCAAACGTGCCATGATAAAAACCCCTATGCCAAGGGAAAATCATGGCCCAAACATTCCAGAGTCCTCCTTCAGGCTGAAGGGAGGATCTTGCTGGAATTTGTTTCTTATGCCCATTCAAATTCAAGTTCCAAAGAAACTATCCAGAAGACAGAAATAGCACACTCCAGCATTCCCTGCATTGATCTAAAAAGTTATTTTCTATTTTGTTTTCAATTATGTGAAGTTCTTGCATATGGAGCCTCCCTGACAGACAGCCTGGCAGTGTCCTGTCCTTAATGCAGAAACTTCCTCCTGCTATTCAGCCTGACTTTTTGCATGCAATTTAGTCTCATCACTAATTGTCCTACCTGCTACAAGAACAGAATTATCCCTCCTTTTGCAGAAACCTGTGCACAGTCAAAGATGCTTGTTCCACAGTAAAAGATCCTCATTACACAACTACATCAACTTCCAGAGCCAACCAGAAAACTGCTTGTCCTTTGTGCAAACCAGCAATAGTAAGACCCTGTCTTTAATGAAATAAAATCCACCCCAACTTTTTTTAATTCCAAACATCCCCTCATTCCTTCAAGTGTCTAGTGGGGTGTTATCTTTGTTTCTTACTGTAAATAACAGCTAAAGAACTTCTAGCATTAGCATTTCAAAGCAGCCTGCACTTGGAAACACACCAAAATAGCAATTCCAGATACTCTGGAATAGCTGTTTTGGTTAATTTCCAGGCATAGACAAGCCTTAAGATTTCACCTCCTGATGATGCCTGCAAGGGGTTGCTGACCCTAAATCCCAGCACTAACCTCCTGTGCCTGGAGGTACCACCTGGCCTCTAGGAAATCAAACTCTCTCACAGCCAACAATTACAGCTCAGACATTTCCACATCAGTATTTCTGGCCTACTGCACTCACTACTGGTTTATATCTTATTTAGCTGTTTATCTCCTGGCTGAGGAACAACGTTTCTACAACACTATCTGAGCCCTGATTAATAATGCACAGATATGACCTAACCAGTGTCAACTGGCACTTCTCCATGGATCTGCACAGAACAGCTTTAATTTCTATCAGGTGAGGATCTGGCCTGCTTAAAAGTGTGTTAACAGAAGACAAAGCCCAAATGTGTTTTATCTCCAGTGATAAATGTTGCATTACACAGTGCATGGAGGATATATCTTCTCAGAAATGTGATCTTGGCCGAAGCGTGTACTGGGCACAATAGCTGGAAAAATGTAGATATTTTCAAGTAGGAGTGGTTAGAAATTGCCAAGAGCTGTCAGTTGAAGCCTGAATTTAGGCAATTTGTTATTGCCTAAGTAACAAGTGCCCAGATCTATCAGGACAGTTTAAAGAGACAAAAGTCAGGTCTCCAGCCTACTTTTGCAGCCAAGGAAGGAAGGAAGGCCCTGAAGGGAGGCATTCACCAGTGAAAGCTGGGCACCTGAGAGCAATCCAGAGCAAAGATAAGGTAGTGCTGGCTAAAGACAGACCTAGGCATGAAAGTCAAACCCCAACATTTCTCTGCCTGTTTTGGAAAGCTAGTATGTATCCAGGGAAGCATAAGGTCCAAAATAGAGGATCTGAAGGAACTGAAATCAAAAGAAACGGAAGGTGTGCAGCCTGTCCATTTTCTGAATCAATTAGTGAAGTTAGCACCTGAAGTCACACCTACATCCCCTCCTAGGTCTCACTTTGTGGCCACTGCAGGGTGCTTTCCATCAGTATTTCTCTCATGAGATCTAAAGCCTGCCAGAGGAATGTGTACAACCACACTCTTCCTCCTCCCACAGGTCAGGGTTTGTACCTGTAACCCCGGAGGAAATCAGCCCCTGCGAACAGGACAGGTGACTTCTCTTCCTGGCACTGCTGGGTAACCCTTTTCTGTCTGTTCTATCTTTTTATATTGAAAAGTTCTCCACAGAGACAGATGATGCACATTTCTTTTCCAGGAGATCCATGTTATCAATACTTCTGCCATTAGACACTGCAATTTGTATAAACAGTGCAGGGAAATTATTCATTAAACGCATTTTTAGTCTTCAGGGAAGCACTCTGAGGAAGTTTTTCCCAGGAACAGCATTTCAATTGAGGAGAAAAGGTAAGAGCAGCGCTCGACTGTCATATCCCACCTTTTGGCCTGCATAGCTGCAGAATGTTCCTCTGCCCCTTTCACCCATGATTCACCAGCATATTCCACTAAACTGCTGAAGCAAAGCCTATAATTAGGTTATTATCTTTAAGAGCGGAGTCTAATTGTAGGACAACAAATGCCAAGCACATGAAAGATTACTTATGTCTTACGAACAGATGACGATACCTTCCAACACATGCTTCTTTCCGTGTGTGGAAGACTTGGGTGCCAGTTTCAGACAGGACTGGATCACTGACAGCTACTCAAAAAGACATCTGGAAGTGGATGATCTCATGTGGTGAAAAGGGACAATAAATTAACTACACGAACAAAATCATTTTCCCGGCAGCAAGGAAAAAAAAAAAAAAAAAAGGAATTCAACTGCATGCAAGTGGACTTCCAGTCCAGAGGTAGAAACATGTGGGAATCAATAGCAGAGGCGGGAGGACAACTGCCATACAAAGGATGCGGGGAATTTAAGCAAATTAATAGCTGTGGGAAGATGAAACAAAGATGACTCAATTGTCAGGCAAATAATTTTGTTTCCCCCCACAGCCATCATTACCAGTTATTTGATACAGATTCCCATTAAGCTGCCTCAAAGTAGGTCAGGGAAGTTGGACGTATGGGTTGAGAAAGGCCCGTGCTAGAGGTATGTGAGCTCTGACAGAGAAGGGCACAGCCTCTGGAGCACAGCTTTCCTCATCTCCAGGAAGTTATCTCGGAGACATGCAGCTTGAATTGAGCTCCTAAACCCACCAATGGACAGCCCCCAGCTCTACCAGGTCTAAACTCAGTGAGAACTTCCAGGAGATGTGCCCTTAGGAACACAGTAAAGAGCATCATCTAGGACTCACAAATCAAAAGTGCTGGTTTTTTTTAAAACTGTTTGTCAAGTTTGCCAAAATCATCAGATAAAATGACAGTTACACTGAAGCACCTTGATTCAGATACCTGACTGTGAAAGCACTCATTGAAGAATATATAGAATTTTTTTAATCAAAGCTATTAATTCATGCCCTGGATTAAGCAACCAGATGCCAGGTTGAAGGAAATTTCAACTCTTGTGGCAGAAGAGTGACCCATCCCATTTCCCGGCCCACTCACACATCTGCCTCGGTGACCTCCCGCAGCAGTAAGGCTGACGGAACAACTAATACACTGTGTGAAGTAGTACAGTAAAGTCTTGTTAATATTCCCTTTGCTAATCCACACACCTCATAATTCACACATAGAAAGCCATGGTCTCTTCCCCCTTCTCTGCTAAGATTTAACAGATTGCTTTAAGGAGGTCTCACATTACCAAGAGTTCAGAAATATTACCACACATGCTCCTGGATATTTCTTCCTGTACATGAAGGATAAACAGAAATCATCACAAACATCCACACAACTATTGACCAAACCCACAGCTTTACAGTCACATCCACAGCTGTTAGAATGAGTGATCAAAAGGGGATTGTTTTAGCTTGTATTTCCCATTTCATCTAAACAAGACCAGTTAGTAATATTATAGAAAGGCATCATCTTATTGTAAAAGAAAGAATTGACCTATTTTTAATGTTTCCTCCAAAATTTCAAAGGCCTTGGGAAAACTGTTAAACACTTTGTCCCTGCAAAGTTAGTTCATGCTGTACCTCGAGTTACCACCTCACACAGGAGAGGAATTCTTAACTTAAATGGGTGGGCTTGTTAGCGCTCCTTGGCTGGCCCACAGACAAGGCATAGCAGAAGTGAATAGATGGGAACTGCTTATTCTCCAGTGTTTTCCCATAACTCCTGTTGGGAAGGAAGAAGGACAACAAAGTTTTCCTGGATCCATTAAAACAGAGTTTGTAGAGCAGTCTAGGCCACCAGAACTATCTTGAAGAAGAGGGAACCTATGAATTGATTCTTTCATCAGAATTTCCAGGAGAACTGTTGTCATTTCTTAGCCCAAGTTCAGCCTTTGTCCTCGTGGCAAAATAAGTGGGTTGTTCATTTACCCAAATCAAACAAGATCACATCCCTTCTCTCCTCCTGGGAAGAAGCAAGGAGACCATCTTGCACAATCTGTCCTCTTACTCATTGTGTGTCCTCAGCACAGCTAACCACAGAGCTGGGGACCACATCCAGAGGCCGCAGCAGCCACAGGGAAGGTCCTTCTGAAACCTGCCAGACCCTTTATGTGACATCTATCACTATATTAACTAGACACTCATCAACAATATGAGTTCGTAGCACTGGTTTTGTTTCCTTAAGGTATGCAAGAAATTTGGAACCTGCTTGGACAGAAGAGAAATTTTTCCTATTTCTGCCAACCCACTTCCAGCACGTTAGCAGAACCTGATGAAATGAAACTTTCCTGCTGTGTCCGGCAATAACATCTGCTCTGTTGGCTGCCCTCACTTAGCTCCACTAAACTTCAGCCTACAACTGCTTGCTTAAAAAACAAGCAAGCAAAACCTCCCAGCCCCCACTTTAATCATTCAAATAAATAACTGGAAATAAGTTGCAAACACTTTTCTGACATCACATTAGTGCTGTGCGTTACAGAAGATCACTTGTGCTAAGGGTAAAATTTGGCTCTGGGGCCAAGTACCTCAGCTCCTCAGTGGACTCAAACAAGTTCATGCTGCTTCATCCTTAATTTCTTCTCTTGTGGCTGCAAACAAACCGCTTGGAGTCAACAGCAACTTCCCCATGTGTTGCAAAGGGAATCCCCAACACAACAGTGATATCACAATACTGCTACTGGCCCCAAAACTCTTTTGCTGTCAGTCACTCCTCAGCAGGAAAGAGCTGCCATCCTCTTCTCTGGGGCTCATCCTGTTGTCCCAGAAATCACCCTGATTTCCTTTTCTAAGCTTATGTATTAGGGATGCCATAAAAGCAAGCTTTGTGTTGTGTTTTATTCCATTGTATAACCTCTTAATGGAGTCACTTGGATCAGGAAAAGGGATTGTTTCCCCTCTAGAGCAGCTCTGTTGTTTTGACCCTGGTAGATGAAACTATTTATTTTAAAATGAAAGCTAAACAAATAAATGAAAGGCAATGCAAGACCCAAGAACTGCTCTTGTTTGTTTGTTCTTGAGTGTTGGAGGCTTTAATTTTTTGGAGTAGGTGGGAAGAGAAAAAGGGTGAATGAACATATTTTTATGGAAATATCTCCTTTGACAGAAAGCTGTAGTACCTTAAAAGAACCTCTGGAAGGAAAAATTACAGTCCATCTACTTATGCAGCTAAATTCAGCATTTGTTCAGCTCAGAGTAGTTTTTATCTAGTCAGGAGTTCCTGACAAGCATGAGTGAATGCAGCAGCATTCCAACCTTTCCTGCTGTCTGTACTGGCCTTGCCACTTTGTACTGCAATTTCTGCAAAATACTCCAGACTGGGGTTCCTGTGATCTTCCGCTTACAAACTGCTCCAAATCTGATCTCTTCCTTGAGGATTTTGACTCTTATCAAAACCAAACATGGATTTTCTCTTTGAAAACAGTAAAATTGTTTGTGTCTCCTTCCCTATCCTCTTCTGCAGCAGAGCATAACACTCAGACCTAACTGAGAAGCCATTCAGCAGACCCCAGGGTGGGCAGGGATGAGCTCTGCGCTGGGCAGGGGTCAGATTTCCAGCTTGCCCCCTGGCCTCCCCTTTAATTCTCAGTCTGGTTCCAGAATGTCCATGTTCCTCAGGGCTGAAACCACCCCAAAGAGAGCAGGGAACATCATCAACCTCTAGGTGCTGCAGAGCACTTGGCCAGAGGACTCGGAGTTTTTAGCAAGGTGTGAAGTAGGCATGATCTTAAACCTTGAAGCATCTGCCACATATTCATCTGTAATTGCTTCAGGTCTAATCCATAAATCAATAATCCTGTTAATCCTTCTTCTGTCATCAGACTAACCTTGCTGCCTAATCCTACTCCCTGGAGTAAAACATGGAGCTATTTTGAATCATTACTACTGCCACAAGCCTTGAGCAAGAGGCAGAGATTACTGAGCTGGAAGAACTGGAGCTAGACTCAGGGATGAGTCCCATGGGGTCCAAGAGAGTTTCCATTCAGTCTGATGGGGGTGAGAGGAAAGATATCCCCTAGAGCTTCTTGGCATTTAGGAATATAATAAAACAAGCTATCCTTTTTATTAGTGAGCACCTCCCTTGGAAGTTATCACAAGAGTAGTCTTCTCCAGCTTATCTCCTCACAATTTGGCTCAGACCTCAAGCTGTGTCCTGTCTGTATCCACTCACCCAAAAGGAACTCGCACTCTTTGCAGCCCAGCTCTGCATCTGGCCATGGTGAAGGAGCAGTTTTAAGACTCTCTGCTTCATAACAGCCGATTTTATACAAACTTCTTTTGTTCAGAAAAGGGTTTTGATAGAAAAGCTCCAACGTGATTAGTTAAGATGCAGAGTTCCTCTAAGAGAACCACCAAGAAAGAAAAACAAAAGTCAGCATCATTTAAAAGAACCTGTTTCTGCCCCCCTGCTTATTAACTGAACAGAACGCTGCTATTTATTTTATCAACTTGTTATATAAAAGCTGTTCCTCTTGGGGAGCGCTGTGCACACACACACACAGAGATAATCACTAATAAATTGCAAAGCTCTGGATTTCACAAATTAATTCTGGCTTTATCTTGCCAATCATAATCTGCCAACAAGTTCTCAGGTCCAAGCATTACATTTTTGGTCACACTAAAAGTAGGAATTTTAATACTTATATTAAAATTCCATATAATGAACGTTGATGTTTAAAAAATATTTAAAGTGAGCTCAAAAGTTTTTACTTTTTGTATTTATTAAGGAAATGATTGCTATTTTTCTGGGAAATTAAGTTTGCACACCTACCTAGAACCTAATTTGTTTCTATTTTCGTAATATCTATAAATTGTATTTGACATGTCTTCATTTATTAAGCCCCTGAATTTGTTCTTGAGTAAATATGTGCTTGTTTAAAGTAGTTTAACACAGTGGTTCAAAACCTCTGGGGCTGCCAGGGCAGAACTTTGAACTTCATGGTCCCAAGAAATGTGGGCCTTGACCTTGCCAAAACCCCCTGTTTTATATTTAAATGTCACAGATTTAATAATGGGCTGCAAGAAAGATTTGCCATTAACTATCTCCTTTACTTTGCTCCTAGTTAATAAAACACTTACATAGGAAGTGGATGCTGTAAGAATTGAATTAGTTATCTAGGATAATCTGTCCACATGAGCAAATGGTGTCCCACTAGGTCAATACAGAAATTAATTGTGGGATTCTTGTCAAATCCACATTGTTTCCTGGCGCAGTTGCAAGCCACTCAATTAGACACCTTTCAAGGCCTTTTGCTGGTCTAAATGTAGCTAATTGCTCCAGTTCTGGCAGGGGATGATTCATCTCCCAGATGTCTCGGAGCCCTCCCCAGCACTGCTCAGTGAAGATCAATACATACACCCAGCCCACAGGGTACTCCTGTGAACAGGATATTTTTACTCATGCCTCCCTTTTATACGATTAATCCCAAACAAGGAAGGTCTCCTGAATCACGCTCTTGACACAGCAGCTCCTTTAGGTCTTGCTGGCTTCCCACACACGAGGGACTGGGCATGAATGCAGCCCCTTTGTCTGCGCTCTCCAGGTGCAGCACCATTCACACTTGAGCTTGACAGCACAACACAACAGTTTTTATTTGCCGGTCTCCTCTGTCAAGTATTCTTTTCTCTTGTGCCGCTTCCTCATTTGTCCATATATCAGTGGCAGGCCTGGCCAAATTGAAAATGAATGAAGCACAAAGAAAGACTGTAGTTTCCACAGCGACGCTCTATGGGAAAGCAGTGCACCGTTTGGTGTTTTTTTAGAGAGTCCTCAAAGGTCACTGGTAGCACTTGTAGCTGTGAGTCCCAGAGGGAAAGACCAGAGCATCTGGTCCAATGGTTACCAGCTTTCAAGAAGAAACCTTCATGGGCTGTTGCTTAAAAGCCACAGGGGAAAGGATTAAAAATATAATAACCCTGACATTTCTTCCCCGGCTTCCTTTGTAGATGAGTAAATTCAGGAATACAGGAACAAGGAAGACTGGGCCAACTTAGTAACTCCTTCCCCGTGGAGTAGGACACAGAGCTGCACGTGGGAGTTGTGCTCTCTCAGTCCTGGTGAGTGACTGCAACACGAGACTTTAACTCAATGTGGCGCAGCACCTTGGGCTGCATGAAACCTCAGCGAGGCCTCCTCACTCACCTGCCATTAGCCCAACCAGCCACCGGATGTCTTCAGTGCTCCATGCCAAGAGCCAAGGAACAGCATTACCCAGGAGTGGGAAACAGGTCTCTTAAGGATGGGGAATACAAAAAATGACACCTGGAAGCTCACAGCTCACTCACCAAACCTGGGCTTTAGCAGAAACCAACGTGCAGTGGTTGGACATTGCCTGAGGAGCAGGTTTTGTTCAACATAATGCTGGCTGTCCCTGGGACCTTCACTTACAGGACAGATTGAGTTTCTCCACCAGTAAACTGGAATGTTGGATACACCCCCTGCCTTTTGAAGGGTAAGAGAATTGCACAACACCCAGGGAGAATTTGTAATGCTGAGGTGCCTATTCCAGAACTGCAAGGATCTGTCAGGCACTTGCCCTGTCTGTGCTTCCCACTGTCCCTGTGCCATTGAATACATGGCACCACACAGACTGAAGGGGGGAAGGAAGAGCTGTCTACCCTTGAGAGCTGCTTCTCACCCAGCTCTGCACACCTGCATCCAGCTTCAGGAGTGAAAGAAAAAGGAGGAAAATGAAGTGGATTTCAGTGATGTATACAAATCTATACACACAGAGAGAGGTGCTGTAAGCACTATTTGTTACACAGGGGTGAGCAGAGGCCAGCACTGAGCTGGACAGCACCACCCTGAACATGCAGAGCAGAAAGACAGCACCCACCTAAGATCTCTCTGCAGGCCCCTTGGAGTGTGCCTGTCAGTTAATTAATTTCTCTCAATTTCTTCCTTTTCTCTCCTAGTAACCCCTCCTTTCCTGTTTTTCCTTATCAACCCTTTCTTCTTTCTCCTCTGTTTCACTGGTGGTTGTAATTCTGGATCACACTCATACCATCACTTCCCAGGATCACTAGTGTCCCAGGGCACTAAAAATTCCTCTGTGCATCTCCAGCTCTCTGTGAAAGAGGACAGAAAGTCTCTCCCAGCTGCCTGCTCATCCTTATCCGTGCCTGCCTCCGTGGCAGCTCACACTGCCAGTTGTTACTGGAGTGGCTTGAGGACAGCTCACTGGAAGGAACTGCACCAAGCTGTGGTCCCCAGTTCCTTCCTGCCCAGGACATGTGCTGCCAGCACGTGGCTTAGGCACACCTGGAAATGCCTTTTTCAATTCTGCACAAGTCAAGTTTGCCAGGGGCATGCTCAGGTAGGAAAGGCTGAAGAGATGCAGCCCAAATACAACACTGAAGTAACACAGTTTCAGTAAGCCATGGGTTTGGGATCTCCTGAGACCTCAGCACAGCATATGAAGAAATTTATCTTTCTTATCAAAACTCTTCATGTGCTAACAACTGCATATTTGTCTAAGTGCTTTCATATGGTTGGGTCTGTCTGACACAACAGCCATTCAGAGCCCTGCTGACTCAGAAGTTTCTTGGCGACTCCACTATGCCTTGGATCAACTCTGCCTTTGGGGGAGATGTAACACAGCATTGAAAACAACCTACTTAAGGTTTCTCAGCTGTTCTGACTCCCCTGGTATGTCCATTCCATTCACTCAAAAATTACTGCATCAGCAAAGGCCCCATCACATTTCTAATCTTTCCTATGCCGTTATATCTAAGTCATCAGGATTATTTTCATGGTGCAACAAATTAAATAAGCAACTGAGACACTTTTCTACAGTTTTCTAATAAATGTTTGCAGTTTTAGTGAGGTGGTAAGCCTGTCTCTGGCTAGCAGATGCACTATTTTCCTTTCTAAAGAAGCTGAGGTCCCCGTGGCAGCAGACACAGTGCTCAGGGCAGTGACTTCTGGCAGGAATACCGAGCAACTATGAAAATGTTTCTCATCCAAAAAGTCTGCTATTTCCAGTGACCATTCTATGGTAACAGCTTGAGAAGACAACCACATAACATTTTAAATCTGCAGTCATATTTTTTAAAAATAGAATCATGTTATTTAGTGTGTTATTGCTCCCCTGTTATCAAACAGCAAGGGAAAATGACTTCAGTGTGATACTCCTTTACGTGGACTGCAACTACTATTAGGAAAATTGATGATGCAGAACCTCTTAATTTTATTTTTTGGCTGTTTTTCTTTAATTATTTAACTTGTTCTGACTAATGAACATCTTACGCTTGTTTTCTTTACCCCACTGTCAGGTTTTCAGGCATTTTTTCCTGATCTTCATGGAAAGCTTCAAAAGCTTTCCTGAGCACTCCAGAAAATTAAACAATAATTGAGCCTTTTGTTTTTTGCTTTTGAAGACTAAAGCTAATGAGAAGTAGGTCAGGCTGAACTCTGTTTTCCCAAGCATTATTCCTGGAATCTGTTAGCACCTTGTATCTCTATTCCTCCCTTAGCACTACAGTGTGTTTACAAGCTCTCTGAGCCTGTCCTCACATGCCAATTTTGCCAAACAGACCAACTCAAACAGGAGATACCATCCCCAAATTTGAGC